>RJWM01013292.1:0-54081 GCA_004363535.1 Dasyprocta punctata | reverse complement strand
ATGTGACACAGGTGATGTAGTACCTGGCACAGGGTGAGACCGAGAAATAGCCACCAGGTAGCAGCTGGCTGAGGCCAGGCCTGCCCTCCATGTGCTCTCAGATCATGTGACTATAAGGCAGAGTGTGGCAGTGCCAGTGAGTTGAAAAAGAAAGAAGCTTTTTTTTTTTTCCCAGATAACCATGAAGAGTTTCCTGGAAACTTGAAATAAATATTGCTTAATGAGGAGGTTTGACAAGAAGGAGAGAGAGTGAGGATATTCTCGGTGGAAGTCTGCCTGTCAGAGTATACACACTCCTGGTCATGCTACTGGCTAGGGTTTCTGGGCACTAGTCTTTAAGTGTGGCTTATCAGGTGTGGAGACAGCCCCAAGATGTGGCTTAGGAGGAGAGACTACCCAAGGAACATGGTGGCAGGTAGAGCTACCATCCCTTTTTTCTTAGTGAATTAGTCATGCCGTGTGTCTGCTTTTTTGACCACAGAAGAGAGCTGGACGCATCTTTTGCCATGGGGCCCTATGGACCTGATCGTCAGCAATCCTCCGTACATCTTCCGCCAGGACATGGAGCAGCTGGCCCCAGAGATCCGCAGGTGCAGCAGGCCTGAGAATGCCTGGCAATCTTGGACTTCCCTGCAGCACCACACAGTCTGATGGAGTGGGGGTAGGGGTGGGGGTGGGGGTCTGCTGAGAGGGGCAGTGATGTTTAAAGGTACTCTGTGCTTTAGAGCCCACTGTCCTTGTTATATTCAGCTTTTGCCTCCTGCCTTCACCCTGCTTCCCACTTGAGACTCCTCTCTGAACCTCAGTTTTCTGCGTCTGAAGGGGAAGCAGTAGCACTTTGCAGGGCCATGGGGAAGCCTCAGTGACACTGGACTTGATGACGGTTCTTAGAAGGTGTTCAGTAGGTGGCTGTGCCATTTTACAGAAGAGAGGTCCAGAGAGGGAAGGTGCTTATCTAAAGTCCTATGGGGACATAACAGGAAAGCTGAGACTAAGACCTTTCTGCAGGCTTTGCACCTGCCATCCTGCTTGTCCCTGGACTGAGGACCAGAGGAGCTGAGGAACCCCTGAATGGGATCAGTCATGTGGGGCAGAGTGCTGGCTCCCTGATTTATGGGTTCTCAGAGGTGGTCAGGGCCAGCTCTAGACCTCCTAGACCAAAGCCTGTTGTAAGCACCCTGTTGAGGGGAGACCCCCATATCCTGGGGCAGGCTGTCAATGGGATTCAGCAACATGCCCAGTGCTGCCTGATGGGAATGCTGCCCACAGGAGGCTGGAAGGTAGGAGCTGCCTTCCATCTGGGGGAACCACCTCCTCTGGCCCTCACATTTGCCTTTCAGCCTGGAGTCTGAGTTCCAGGGGACCCCATCTTGTGGACACCTTGCCCAGATTCCCCACTTTTCAGACACACACTGCCCTACCTCCCATCAACCAAGGTGTCACCCCTCCATTATTTTCCTATTCAGCTATGAAGATCCAGTGGCCCTGGATGGTGGGGAGGAGGGCATGGACATCATCACCAACATCTTGACCCTGGCACCTCGGCTCCTGAAGGACTCTGGGTATGGATGCATCTGTCCCCAGCTCTTCTGCTGCCAGTGTGTACTGGGCACACCCTCATACTCATTCTGCCTCGCCTCTCTCAGCCTAGGCAACCCCAAACTGCAAGTCCCAGCCCTGCCCAATTGAGCTGACCTGTTTTCTCCCCATCTAGAAGCATCTTCTTGGAAGTGGACCCAAGGCACCCAGAGCTTGTCAGCAACTGGCTTCAAAGTCGGCCTGATCTGTACCTTAATCTTGTGGCTGTGCGCAAGGACTTCTGTGGGAAGTAAGGCCCTACCCACCCACCCCAGTTCCATGGCCACAGTGGTCCTTCCCTGTCCAGCTGCAGGGTGAGTGTGTTCTCACCCACTGCGCACGGCTTGGAGCTTTGGCACTAACCAGCTCTCATTCCTGTCTCCTCAGGCCCCGGTTCCTGCATGTGCAAAGGTCTGGGCCACAGTGCAGCTGCCCTACAGGTACTTGACCAGAGCCCCAGCCTGCATGAGTGCCTGACTGACCCTTCAAGTAGTAGTGGATGGTGCTTTCTAGAACCCCAGGCACTTGCAGCACTCCCATGGTTCTGTGATTGTTTATGATGCACACTTCTGAGACACTTGGAAGCAAGAAGGATGGAGGTGTCTTTCCTGGGGCAGCAAAAATCAGAGCATCCACAGTTTGGCTCACAAGCTGGGCAGACCCAATTTCCAGTCTAAATCCATCACATCACTGTGGCTGAGGACAAGTCACTCCATATGCTTTTTGGTGGAATTGCTATGCAGGTTCTGGGAAACATGGACAGTAAAGTATCAAGAGATGACAAATGGCAATGCAATGGCTTTGTGATGGTTTGTGGGTCCCTGCCTCTAATCCCTGAACAGTGTGAGGGTGAGAGCTTCCTCTTGCCCCAGGAAGGCTGCCAGTTCCAAGCCTGGTGAAGGCAGGGCACTCACTCCTGTCCTTGATAACATAGGGCTTTGTGCCGAGAGAGCTCCCTTCGAGGATTGACTAGTCCTCCACCAGCCAATGCACTTGCACAGTTCCCTGGCTGGCTGCAGGCTCTGAGCATGCTTCCAGGAAGGCATGGGGCTGAGGGATCTCAGCACACAATTCTAGAGTTGCACACTCACATTCACATAACCAAAAACTTGAGCCAGCACAGCTGGCTCCTGTAGCTGTTCACCTTTATGCCTGTAGCTTTGATTCATTGATTGATTGATTGATTGACTGACTGACTTTTTCAGACAGGGTCTCACTATGACTGGCTTTGAACTCATTCTGTAGGTCAGGCTGTCCTCAAATTCATGATGATCTTCCTGCTTCAGCCACCCAAGTGCTGGAATTATAGGAATGATATAGGGGAACGAAACTCCCAAGCTACTATATGTCCAGTATGAGTTCGTGTTCTCTAAAATCAAAGAATGAATTTTAGGAACAACGGAGGTTAAGAGATATTTATTGAGAGAAGGAAAGCTTCTGTCTGAGAGAGACATAAGGGGTCCCGAGTGGGTTGCCAAAGACTCTGTCTTTTCTAATGACTTTTATAGAGTAAAACCATGATGGGGAAAACTGGGAACTCACAAGGCAAATGGGCATGAGGTGGGACAGAACTGTAGTCAACCAATAAGATTAATTGTTTAGGTGAAATTGACCGAATCAGGGACAAATGGGTAAGTGAGTCACATAGCAAGCGAGCATTCTTACAGATCAGTGACTCTTTCTGTAGGGGGCTGGGATGGTAATTCCTGGCTTCTCAAGGTGATCCATACCTAATCCCTAAGGTTTTTACTTAGGGTGTGTAATTTGTTTTGCCTTCTGTCTTGAGATCTGGTCCACGGCAAGAGGCTTGTGTCTCTTCCAAGGTTATAAGATATCTGGTCCTCTGTGCCAGCTTCTTTGAGGGCTTAGCCCTGTCTGACTGCTTATAATATTTCTAACTAACTCAGTTCCCTGTAACAGGAGTGTACCAGTATTTCTGTACCATTTAGCTAAACATCCCTCCCAAGTTAACCCTTGGGTTTGGTTTTTTTTTTTTTTTTTTTTACCAGGGATCGAACTCACAACCTCATGTGTGACAGGCAGGTGCTTAGGCCACAGAGCTAAATCCCTAGCCCTACTTTTTGAGACAGGGTCTCACTGTGCAGTTCGGGTGGCCTTGAACTCACTTTGTAGCCCAGGCTGGTCTCGAACCCACGATGATCCTCCTGCTGCAGCCTCCTGAGTTCTGTCTGGGATTAAAGGCATGCGCCACCATGCCTGGTTTAACCCTTTGGTTTCAATTCACTCATCTCTTCCTGGTTGGGGTCAGAGACAGTGAGAAGCTAAGACAGTAAATACCAGGTTGTGACCTCCCCTTCAGCTCTGACCTCTGCAGATTCATGGCCATGTCAACAGCAGTGGGAACAGCACTCTAGGTTGGTGAATGCTGGCATGAGGCTGCATCAGGGTAGACCCTAAGGAGCATGGCAGGCCAACAGACCCTCCTCCCCACCTCCTGGCACTTTCAGGGGCCTGACCTGAGTGCAGTGGCCAGAGGCAGTGTGTCTGCTGGGCAGCATTCTCAGCTGGAGCCAGGACAGCTGCCTTCCAGGGCTGTGTCTTGCAGAAGGACCACAGGCAGGCCTTTTTCCTGTGAAGGAGCTCATTCTTTTGAGTCCAGTAGCAGTGCAGAGTGGCACCCTTGTTTTACTTTAAGTCAGCCAAGTGGAGGGTGCTGACTGGTGACTGAATGTCCACTGTCCAAACAGATACTCCAAAGTGTCAAGGGAAGACGTGACCTGTTTGAGTGCCCATGATAGGAAATTGCCAGGTGGAGACAAAGTGTTCGATCCATGCCTTAGGAGAGTTATATCGCTGGGGAGCACATTGTTTCTCCTCTTACTGGGGAGCACATTTGCCTTGCAGAGGCCAGGCTGCAGGTCCCAGAGCCCTAATGTCTGGCATGTGGCTCCCAAGAGAGTGTAAGGAGAGAGAACAGTGTTGGGGCAGCTGGGGTCAGTGGAGCAGGAGCCACCTCTTGGGACAACTTTCTCCCCAGAAAAATGTGGGGCTTGCCTCTGCTGGGGATAAGGTCCAAGCCCAGCAGACCCGCAAGGCCGAGGCCTGAAGCCTGCTGTCACTGGCTTGATTGGGCCCTGGATATTGAGCTGCAGTTTGGAACCACACCAGCATGGCTTCAGGTCCTGGAGTCTCCCCATCACCAGGAAGTGACCTTGGACAGATGGGTTCACCTTACTCAGCCTTGGCTTCACCTTACTTAAGCCTGAGAAATGGAACCAATACTTTATTTTATAAGATGGCTGTGAAGAGCCCATGGGATGTAGCTTTCTCAGCACATTGTGGGTATTTCATAGCTTACTTCAGAGGACAGACACCGGAAGTCAAGACCGTGCAGCCTCCTGTGTCTGTCTGGTACTTGGCAGACAGAGACAAGGCAGTGTGGAAATGAGGGACAGCACGGATGTCAGTCTTGGGCTCTTGGCTTCTCCCTGCCCTCTGGGAATGGAACCACCAAGAGGCTGATGATCTGGAAGCCCCCAATCCCTCAGACCCTCCAAACATGGATCTAAGTGCAGTGAGGCCCAGGCTAAGGCAGCCCATGACTCTTGCTCAGGGAAAGCCAGGTTCACTTGCCCTGTCCCCTCCCTCATTCCTGAGATCAGAGCTAGAAACTTAAGGCCTCCTGAGGCACACATCAAGGAGGCCTTGGGGTCAGAACAGGAGGAGGATGTAGAGCTGATGGTACAGTGCAGACTTGCAGGTCCCTGAGGTGTTGAGGGACATGTCTGCTGCCCCAAGTCTCCTTCAGCAAGAGCCCAAAACCTGGCAGGAGGTGTAGGAATCCCTGTTTGAGATGTTTTGGGAGAAAACTCCCATCTCCTACTCTGATGGTTGGGGAAACAGGCCTTGTCTTACAGTTGGATTCTTCCCCTAGCTTAGCCAGCAGCCAGCTGCTTTATTGAAACGTAGCCCCAAATTCCTGACTGCAAGAAACACACCCTTTTCTGCTTCTCTGTTTCCACATGGATCTTGGGCCATTATCCATTCCCAGTCTTGTCCTAAGCCCTGGGCTGGCCTTCCAGGATCTGGGTGTGGTTCCTGTGTTCTGCAGCATCAGGGTCTGCAGAGGTGGGGAATAGCCATGGAAAAGGTCTTAAGAGACCCTTCCCTGCCCCTGTCAGTACTCTGTAAGCTGGAATCAGAACAAAGCATTCCACTGGTGACAGGTGGGAGAACTAATGGCCCGAATTGGGAAACCCTTTAACCTCTGTGGGCCAGCGTGTCTTTCCCTCTACTGTCCTACAGTACCTTTGCTCTTGGAACACACCTTCCCTGTACCCTTGCTTGCCGCTGCTAGTCCAAACTGCACCCCACCCCAAGCTCCAGCACAAATGCTTCCTTCTTTGGAACACCTGCTCTGATCTCTCCATTCTCCCTGCCTGCCCTGGCTCAGTGTCTGCTGGTGCCAATGATGTTCTGTTCCATGCATTTGGAAAGCCTCCTGTCTCATCTCTCTGGGGTCCCCTGGGAGTCTGGCACACTCAAGTTCAGTAGACATTCACCGACAAAATGATAGGGTGAACGTTTTCTAGAATAGGGCTGGAACTCCCACATGGCCCACCTCTGACCTTCAACAACTCTTTTGTATTCTGGTCAGCAGAGGAAGCCATGAGGGCCTGGCCTCCTGCCTGAGCCACGCAGCTGTTCAAGTTGAGCCACTGCCCCGCAGAGGGCTCAAGTGCACCTGATCCCTGCACAACAGCCACACCAGAGAACAGGCTGTCCTTGGCGGCAGCAGGAACAGGCACCAGGTTTCCTAGAGCTCTTGGTCGTGGGTAGCCAAACTGCTGCCTAGAGCAATGACCTGATCCCCCTTCGTGACCCCTCTGCCCTGGGTAAGATTCCTAGACTGGTTTGGGGCTGACAAACAACCCTAACCCTCCTATAGTAGATAGGAAAATGGCCCCCAAAGATACCCACTTCCTCATCCCCCAAAACCTGTGACTGTTATCTTCTGTGGCATGAGGGACTTTGCAGATGTGATTAAGAATTCTGACATGAAAAGACTGTTCTAGATTATTTGGGTGCCCAGTGTAATCACAAGTGTCTTTGTAAGAAGGTGGCCAGAGTGTCAGGGCAAGAGGTGTGGTAATGGAAGTGAAGTCAAAGTGATGTGGTTACTGGAGGAAGGGGCCAAGAGCTAAGGAATGCAAACAACCTCTCTCTAGAGCCCCAGAAAGAATGGGATCCTGTGGACACCTTGATTTTAAGCCCAGTGAAACTGATTTTGCATTTCCAACCTCTTGAATTGTAAGATGATAAATTTGTGGTGTTTCAAGTCACTAAATTTGTGATAATAGATTATAGCAGCCACAGAAAACTAATACAGATTTTGGCACCCAAATGCTGCTGTAAATGCCTAAAAATAGAAGTAGGTAGCTTTGGAATTGGAACCTGGAAATGGTCAGAGGCTAGAAGAATTTTGAGAAGCATGTTTTGAGAAATGTTGCCTCGAGCACCTTTCCTCAATGACATGGCCATGGTGCGGGGATGGGGAACCATCTTCAAGCTGCCAGCCTGTAGTGGTTGATTGAGAGTGTCAATTTGAGACATTTAGAAATTTAACTAAATGGGTTTAGCAACTCTACACCCCAGGGTGTAGAAGACCCACTCTAGGGTGGCTCATCACCTGGATGGTATACAAGGGAAGGAGGGAGGATGAATGAATTCTATTCTTTGGAGGAACTCCAGTCTTCACCTTTGGTTTGGGTGTCGTCTCCTGGCTTCCAGTTTTGACTCTTCAGCTTTCCATCATAGACTCTTCAGCCTTCCAGCATAGACCTTTCGGCCTTCTGTCACAGACCCATCAGCCTGCTGGTGTGGACTTTCACAGGACACTGGGGTGAACTCCAGTCCTTGGACAGAATCCTTCAGCTTCTGGCCTGCAGACACCCTTTGTACACTTCCTCATCTGACTCTGTGGCTGACCATCATAAGCCTATCTTGTAATTTCTTATACATTTGTATATCTCGTGTTATATCTGTTTTCTCTAGTAAAACCCTGACTAATACACAGCCTGGACTTCCCCAGCCCTACCCCAGTGTCTCACTGTTTGGAGAGAGATGACACTTTCTCAGAGTGAGGACTTGGAGGTGAGCAAGGTATCTGGAAGAAACTTTTGACACCTTGGTCTTGTAAATAGGAATCAGACATACAGTACAAGAGTTCAAAAATCCCAGGAAACTCTTTTCTTACACCCCCATGAGTCCTGGTCTTTCTGGTTGTTGTTTTTGCTTTTATTTCTGTGGTTCTGGTACTTGAACCTGATCTTGAGCATGCTAGATAAATGCTTTCCCACTGAACTACACCTCAGCCACCTGGCCTTTCTGTGAAAGGCTGAATTTACAATTGACAGAATGACAGAGGCAAGGGGAGCCTACCTTGGCCATATTGGGAGTCCTGATCTGGACTGTTCTGCCCCTGGTGCCAGCTGAAACAGCTCAGAATGCTGACCCTTTGAGGGCCAGGTCTGGCCTGGCCAGGTGGGGGCCTCGGGTTCTGATACCCAGGTCTCCAGCAGGAATTCTGCTTCTCAGCAAGAAATGCTACCTCGTCCCCTAATCTACTGGGACTGCAGCCTTCTGAGGCATGTGTCTGGGGGAATGCAGAGGTCAGATGTTCCACCCTCAGAGCTCAGGTTGTAGATACATTGTCGAAATTTAAAGCACCCACAGAAATCCCTGTGCTACAGGTGAGGAAATTGAGGTTCAGCAGGAGAAGGGCTTGAGCTTCAGTCTCTGAAAATCCTTAGTCACTACCCTTTCCTCCAACTAAAGACTCACCTTGCTTTCCAGGACTAACCCTGCCTTTCAGAAGACAAATTCCTCTGCCTTCCTGGAAGTCAGTGTGAGGCTGATCTCTGTGAGTGCGCAGACTGAATCTGCGCTGGAGCTGCCTGACCTTATTTGTGCTTGGACCTTGCAGCTGGGGGAAGGATGTAGGCAGCCCCTTGGCCCTTTTCCACCTTCTTGCCCTGCAGAGCTCAGTCGCGAGGCCACCTGGGTTTGTGGACCTTCCGAGCAGAAGCAGGGGTTGCGGGGCTGTCTTCAAGGGGTTTCTAGCAGCTGCCCCAGTAGGCTGTCTCCTGAGGCACACGGAGGATAGGGCCAGGACCTTATTCTTGCAAGCTCTTCTGTGAGAGGCTCCATGGAAATAACCTTAAGCAAAGGGCTGTAAAATAGGGAACTTGGGTGATGCACCCTGAGCCAAGAACATCTAGAATTATCCCACTGCCCCTTCATGACATCCCATAAGGTAGTGATTGAACCTAGTCTTCTGACAGGCAGGAGGGGGCTGAACGGATCACCGAGGCTCCCTACAACCCAGGGCTTCAGCACTCAGTGGGGCTCAGGGCTGACAAGGGCTTCCAGGATAAAGGGGAAAGTAACAAATGAAACAGAAAATACCAGACCTTGGGTGAGCTTTCTCTCTACCGTCTCTGTCTGCAGAAGAAGGGCCAGACAAAGAGCGTCGGGGGGTGGGGGTTGGGAGCAGTGCAGGTGGCCGCTGCTGAAACAAGGTCCTCCTGTGCTCTGAATGTGGAGTAGGACTGTGGGGCATCCCAACTCTGGTCCTCAACTGACGAGGGAGTGAGGGAGGTGAGTCCCCACCTCAGTGTGGGAGCACAGAAAGCCTCCACGTCAGGGGAAGGGTTTTAGGTCCCCAGCCTCGGAGGCAGTCCTGGGAGAATGTGCCTCAAAATCTATTGCAGGCTCTCCACAACTCGGGACTGATCTCAGCACCCTGCTGTCTGCCCAGCCTGAAATCTAACCTTCCTGATTCTGTCCAGCCCTCCTGGAGCAGCCCACTAGAGCTGTGGAGCTTTCCTTTCAAACCAGTTTTCCTGTGAAACTAAACCATGTGTTTTTAAAAAGATAAAAGCAGTATCTTAGCAACATAAACATATTTTACAAGTTGAAATTCTTTCTTAGCCTCTAGGCAAGCAACAAGGAACACAGCTATTTGAACTAGGGGCTGAGATGAGAGTTGCAGTCTTACACTGGCCTGAGTTTCCAGTTTGTTTCAGTGTTTGATTTTGGAAGCATATGACCAAGGGCCCTAATTCACATATATGTGGTCACAAACCGTGGTCACAAACCGTAGCGGTGCTTCTCCAGCCCACCTGGGGTTTCTGGTTGACAGGCGTGGCAGGAAGCTTTACTGCAAGCTCAGCAAAACTTCTCTGTCAGAGTTTGACGCTGTGCCTATTTGAGTCTCTGTGGGTTTTTTAAAAAATTTTTTGATACTTAAAAATATGAAAGAGAAAGGGAAAGAAAGAAAAACAGAGGAAAAAGAGGAAGGAAGGAAAAGAACTCCTGTGGAGCAGGACACCTGGGAATGCTTATGTACCCCCAGGACCACTCCCTCCCAGAAGTCTGCCCTGACTATTCCAGGCTCTCTGCGGGGCCTGGAGGCTCCCAGCGTCTGTCACACCAAGTGAATCTGGGATGCATGCTTCTGAAAGGTCCCAGGAGTGCACAGCCCCCACCTGCCTCACACTGTGCTCTCAGTCCCTGGTATGGAACAGGAAAGAGAGTCCCGGACAGGAGACGTGGGCTAGGGGCTTCCCCAGACTACTGGCAGTGCTTCTGAAGTGGAAAGGTGGGGACCCCAGTGCACCTGATAGCCTGGAGTTTCTCAGTTCTGGGTGCCTTCATTTCTGAGAACTGACTATGCTTAGGAAAGAGAAATGAGAAGCAAAACCCTTTACGGCCCCAGCATCATATACACACACACACCCTTCTGACTTCCTCCCGCTGAGTCACAGCTGATAGCTCAGCACTTCAGCCTCCCCTAGGGCCAAAGGGTGGGGAAGAATTCAGGGTCAGCTAAGGACACAGCATCTAGGACAAGTCTTCCTTTCCTCCTGGTATCCCCTGCAAGGGTCCTGAGGTTGCTGAGGGCTGCGACTACTTCTCCAAACTTAGGGACTAAGGCCCTCTTCTGTTCCATCCCCCCTCCTGTCCCTAGACCCATCATTCACCCATAATCATCTATTGAGCACAAATTGTAATCCAACCCAGGCTAGGTAGGATGGCTTAGGTGGGGGCCTGCCCTTAGGGAACTCATGGACTTGGGCATAGATTCCTCTTGACAGCCCCTAATGAGTGACTGGGTCTTTGGGAATTCTCTGGTCTGAGAGGAAAAGCCGTGGGAGATGTTAGCCACTGGGGCCACATCATACACACATTATCAGATACCTGCATACCCTTATGCAGGCACCCACACATACATGCCTGTGCACAGTGTGAGACTTGAACACTGGGCCTATGTCTGTGATTTCAGGGGCCCACATGGGGCATCCCTTGGATAGGGGAATTCCAGATGCTGGAAATCAGGTCAGGGGTAAGAGAGAGAGGAAGAGAGTGCTGTATCTTAGGCCCAATCACTGCTCATGAGTCACAGCAACCCACAGAAGTTCAAACACTATACCCCCATTTCATGGAAAAGAAAGGTGAAGCCCAGAGGGGGCCCATGACTTCCTTAGTGTCACGAAGCAAGTTGGGGCAGGTCTGGGAGGGGAATGAGTCAGACCTGGGCATCATCCTCTGATATTTTTGGCTTTGTGCTTAGAGCTTGACATCTCCTGAGGATCTCCTTGGCATCTCCATCTGCCACTGGGAGATGAGGCTGGTGATTCTCCTGGAAAACCCACCTGAGGCCCAGTCTGGGGCACTCCTAAGCATCAGTGACCACTCCCACAGAATTTTCCACACACCATAGGTACCTGGACCCTTACTGCCCTACGCTTGGAGTGGGGCATCTTTGAGCCTGGGGTGGGCTGGAGACACACCCAGACCAGACCAGCCCCTTCAGACTTTGCCAGTCACACAGAGGTGGGCCCCAGAGCCTCTGCCTGAGTCACCGCCTGTCCTCGGGGCCTTACTTCTATGAAGACCCTGTGCACCTTCCCGTGGCAGAGGAGGCTGCTGGCTGTTGGAGAAGGCCCAGCGCCCGTGCTTGATCTGGGGTGAGCTCTGGGGTTACTGTCCGTCACACCCTGAGCGCCTTCCAGCTGGGCCTACGTTTGGCAGGTGAGGATAGCAGGTCAAAACAGAGAACCCGCAGCGTTGGTAGATGCTGCCCCTCACTAAAAAGTCCCAGACAGCTCTCTGCTCCTCTCAGTGCTCTTCCTTTCCACTTAATCTTGGGGAGGGACAGAGGGGGCACCTTCACCCCTGAGGCTCTGAGCCCGCATGGTTCCACCTCCAAACCCCACCCCTGCCAGGGCTGAGCCTGGACATCCCAGCCGTGCTATAGCTATTGCCCCTGACGCTGGCCTTGCTGTCTCAGAGGGCAGACACAGCCAGTCATGCTCTGGGACAGCTAGCTTTCATCCAGCCAGTAGTGCCAAACAGCCAGGTCAAGAAAGGAACTGGGACTTTCCCAGAGCATCTGGCCGAGGAGCTTTGGAGAAGATTTGGTGGGGGTAAAGCTCACAGGTGAGAGGAAGATGCCTTTCACTTTCCCAGCTGGCTTCCTCCTCCCCTGGCTATGCCAGAGCCTGCTTTGCTAGTCTCAGATATTATATCATTCTCTTTTTTCTCTTCTTCTTCTTCTTTTTTTTTTTTTAAAGAGAATAAAACAAAGAGCAATAAAATGATACTAAACAAAATAATGGGAATGATACTGGGTTTCAAAAACATAACAATAGGAAATCAACAATAGGTACTATATTGCACATTGTTATCCTCTAAATAGTTGCTCAGACTACCAGACAGGCATGCAAAGTTAATCAAACAATATACAGCACTATGTTGTTTCTCTACTTCAGTTGCTGTCATTTCAGAAATTTCAGGTGTGTGGCTTCTAACTCGGTCTACGACTATGTCTCCTGGGTTTGTCCTGGATGGGCTGCAGGTCTGAGGCTGCCCTGTGCTCCTTTGTCTTGACATTTTCCTGTGTTCCTCCAAATCAGCCAGCTGCAGAATCCGGGCGCTTCCTGCACTTGCTGCCCATTCCGTGGTGCCGGGTATTGGGCTAGGCACCTGGGTTCCTCCAGTCTGAGGTTCCCAGGGTGGCCGAGAGGTGCTGGCGACTATTTACCGATGCTCCCCCGCCCCCATGGCGGTGGGGCGTTGGGTTGCAACAGCGGGCTCACGGGGGGCGTGGCTTCTTCTTCTCTGGGCCCCCAGCAGCCGTCACGTTGTTTTTTATGACTTGTTATTCAGAGACACAGACTGGCTGGTTCTCGATGGTGCATGGACAAGCCATTGGTCTATGTGGCTCTGTCTTGCAAGAAGCCACCTTCTTGATTTCCCTTGTAAGATTCATTAGTCATTGCTTCCCCAGAATTTCTGACATTGATGTTTTAGCACTGAAAATAAAGGCAATTTGTCTTTTTCTTTCTAATACTTATAGTTCTTATTTATTTTCTTTGTTCTATAGTTTGTCTAAGACCTTGAACGTAATACTGAAAAATAGTAACAACTTTCTCACTACATGGGGATTCCTCTGGCATCTCCCCATCAAGTACACCTACTATCGATTTTCCATAGACAAATCTTCTCTAGTTAAAGATGGTTTGGCCTAGTCCTGGATCTCAGAATTTTTATTTTTGGAGCTTATTTATTTGTATCTTTCATTCATGAACATTTGTTGATTGCCTGGCTTACCTTCAATCCTGGGGTACTGGATGGCAGGCATGGTGGCCCACACCTGTAATCTCAACATTTGGGTGGCTGAGGCCAGAGGATTGCCATGAGTCTGGGGCCAGCCTGGGCTACACAATGAGACCATGTCTCAAAAAACAAAGTGAAACAAAACAATAACAAAATACTGGTGTATGAAAAAAAAAAATTGACAGTCCCTGACCATAAGGAAATTCTAGCCTATTGGAAGAAAGAGGTGAGGAATTAGGATTGTAGCCTTGGGTGGTGAGGTGGGCATTTAGTCACCTTTGTGAGTGCCACACTGGCACTGGGATGGGCAGCACTGGGAGAAGGGCCTGCTCACGGGGCGCACAGTCTAGTGGGGTTGAAGGAGCATACATCCCCCACTCAAAGGCTCCACACAGAATTTGCAGCAATCGCTGAGGCTTTGTCTGATGTCAAAGCCACATTGGTAACCAGAAGTGGCAAAGAGCTCTCTCCCTAAGCCAAGAAAGGGGGAGAGTAGGTGGGTGCATACCTCACCATCTTGCCATTGAACCTCAGTTGCTTATAGAGGGAACACACCTGCTTTGGCTTCCTTTCTTTCCTCATCTCATTCCCCTGCCCTTTGTGTTAGTTGTAAAGCCTGAGGCCAGACATGGTGGCACATTCACATAATCCCAGCTACTCAGGAGGCTGAGGCAGAAGGATTGCAAGTTCGAGCCCAGCATGGGCAATTTAAAGAAATCCTGTCTCAAAAACTAAAATTAAAAAAAGGTCTAGGGGTGTAACTCAGCGGTAGAGCATTTACCTAGCATGTGTGAGGCCTTGAGGTTGATTCCCCGTTCTTCCTTTACACCATCCCCCTCAAAAAAAAAATTTGGGAAGGTTAAAATTTTTTCTGTCTTATAAACTAATAAGTTAGCATATAACTCTCACAGTTGTTGGAGGAACCACAAAACTGGTTTACAAGCAAAGTACAGATTCCTGTGTTTTCTAAGGCTGTTAGCTATAATAATCACCTTGTAAAGTTGTGTGGCACAAGGGGCAGTCAGCACCTCTGTTAGCAAGTGTGCAGCAATGGGGAGGCGCAGTGGAGGATAGCCTCTCAATACCCTTCTGGGACTTCTTAGCATCGCCACTCGAAACACTATTTGCATTGGAACTTTGTCTTGGAGTCTGCCAAATGGGAGACAACACTAAATTGACATTCGTAGATTTCTAAGGTGAATCTCCTTCCTATACTGCAAATGATGCCAGGGAGCCATGTAAAGGAAGAACTTGCTGAGCTCAGAACCCACACTGCTGTGCCTCCTGGGGAGGAACACTAGAGGTGCTCCCCCCACTCCTTTCACCTCTCACCTCTCACCTGTCTGTCTCTTTCTCTGTGCAGGATTGAACAAAGGTCCTCCACACTGAGCTACATCCCCAGTCCTACTGATCGACTGTACTGAGGATCAAACCCAGGGCCTTTGCGCTGAACTATATCGCCAGCCTTTTTTATTATTTATTTTGAGACAAGGTCTCACTAAATTGCCCAAACTGGGCTCAGACTTGCAATCCCCCTTCCTCAGCCTACCAGAGTGCTGGGATTACAGGTGCGCACCTGCCTAGGGCCTAGTTGTTAACATAGAAATATTTAACCCATCTACGAATTCATGGCAGACGTGAGGTAGACACTGGACTGTTTTCTTCAAAATTATTCCAGTATTATTTGTTAGAAATTGTTACCACCTTCTTCTAATCTTCATGGGCATGTTTTCTAGAGTGTGTCACAAAACATGTGAAGGATCTATTTTCAACAAATTTACTAAAGAACACATGGATATCACCTTCACTGGGGACTTGACACTTGTTGCTGGCACAGTGTGAGACAAACTCAAATGTCCACCCTCATGATAGCACTGCTCAGGCCCTGGGATATGCAAACAGGTTGTGCTGCTGCTGACCACGGGGTGGACACCACTTTGACCTACACTGGGAGTGTGACCATGGACTGGGAAGACTTCTATGAAAATGTTTACCATCACTTTAAAAGTTCCGGGCTAGAGGTGTAGCTCAGTGGTAGGACACTGGCCTAGCAAGTGTGCAAACTTAGATTCAATCTCCAGCACTGCAAAAAAACAAAGTCAAATAACTTAAAGTTAAGTAAAATTAAGGCAGGGTGTGATGGCACATGCCTGTAATTCTAATACTCAGGAGGCTGAGGCAACAGGATCACCTCGAGTTGAAGGCCAATCTAAGGTACATAGTGAGTTCAAGTACAGCTTGAACTACATAATGAGATCCTGTGTCAAAAAAACAAACCATGGCCAGGCATGGTGGTGCATGCCTGTAATTCGACCACTTGGGAGACTGAGGCAGGAGAATCCTCATGAGATTGAGGCCAGGCCAGGCTACATAAGGAAATTAAAGACTAGCCTGAACTGCATAGTGAGACACTATCTCAAAAAAAAAAAAAAAAAAAAAAAAAAAAAGAGAGAAAGAAAGAAAACAGCCCATAAAGTTGAGAAAAATTTTAGTTTTAAGTAGTTCTAATTTAAATTTGACATTAATTTATTATGACGTAGTTTATTTCACCTCACTTTTATTGGATAATTTTGATTTTTGTTTGTTTTCTGGTGCTGGGGATCAGACTCGGACCTTGCACATGTTAGGCAAACACTCTACTACTAAGCCATATCCCAGCCCTGTTTTGGCTGCCAGCGCATGGGTTTTTTGGGAAGTGAATGTGACATGAGGGCTTTTTTTTTTTAGGTACTGGGAATTGAGCTCAGGACTTTGTGCTTGCCGGGCAGGCTCTGTGCCACTGAGCTATACCCCCAGCCCTCCAGCCCTATTTTGGTTATTTAAAAAAGCAAGATATGGTGGCATATGCCTGTAATTCCAGTTGCCTGGGAGGCCCAGGCAGGAAGGCTGCAAGTTTAAAGGTAGCCTGGGCAGTGTAGTGAGACCCTGTCTCCAAAAACAGGACCATGGTGGCTCAGTAGGAGAGCATGCACAGTGCCCTGTGTTTGATCCCCAGCACTGCAAAAGTAAACAAACAAAAGACGAAATAAAACAAAAAGTATCGGGAATAACTTTAAATATTTTTAAAATGTGTTGTATTTAATCTAATATATTTTATGCTTTTTGAATATAACATTATTTTAATTTCGTAAATCATTACTGCCAAGAAAACAATAATTATGTAAAAATGTTGATTATAACAACATAATCATTTTATTGGAATAAAGGCCAGAATAATTAGTATTACAGAATAAATACAAAACATCTATTTTATTTTTTATTTTTTTGGTACTGGGGATCGAACTCACAGCCTCATGCCTGCCAGGCAGGTGCTTACACCAGTGAGCTAAATCCCCAGCACAAAACATCTTCTGAAGGAGGCACAACTTTATTCTCTTACCTAAGCCTCAGGCCTAGCCCTGATTACCCAGATGTGAGCAGTGATCACCAATGTCAATCATCTTTGATGTCTACTGACTTTCAGGCATAGAGAAACCATATATTAACAGACAGTAGTGGTATGTAGTTTATGATCTTTCAATATTTATATTCTGGTATGAGGACTTTCATTTGTCCTTTTTCCTGCACTGTGAACATCGGGGTTTGTGCTCCAGGGGAATGACGAGCAGACATGTCCACAGGTATTTCTTGTTGCAAAAGGAGGCAGAGAAAGTGCTCGTGGTATAGGGGGAGCTGGAGGGGTAGAATGGGACCCAGAGAGGAGATCCCAAGATGAAAAAAAATCATGAACTCCATAATTTATTCCTTACAATAATTCCATAAGGTAAGTGATGCCATCATCCCTGCAGAGGGCTAAACTGAGTTTCCATGATGGTCATGGCTTGTCCATGATACAGGTTCCCCGGCTCTGGAACCATCAGCAACTCTGTTGTTCAGGTTCTGCGAGTCCCAGGTTAACAGCACCTGGTTGGGGTTAGGCATGAGGGGCTCTAGGAAATGAAGCATTTTTGCTCCTGCCAGTGCCTCAGGTAACCCCAGAGAACTGGATGCTCCAAAGCATGAGCAGTGATGAAGTCTGGCCCTGGGCTGCCTCTGCTGCCTTCCTTCAAAGGTGGGAGGACCACAGCCCAAGGCCCCAGGGCCCCACTTCATGGCCACCCTGGAGAGTGCTACCGGCTTCTTCTCTGTGACATGGGGTGGGTGGGTAGCAGGCTTGGAGCCGTGCTCAGTGGGGGCAAGGTGTGACGTAAGGACGTGAGTGGAGAGGCCGGTCCCTGCCTATCATTAGGGTGGCTTCTCCATTCTGAAGGTGAACAGGTCTGGAGTAGTTAAAAGGCTGCCAAAGACCACCTCAGCCAGAGAAGGGGCCCTTACTTCCCTCTGTGCTGACCCTGACCTTCAGCCCTAGCCTCTGAGCTAGACTTCAAGGTCTCCGCCCTGCCAGCACTGACCCTGGAGTCCTGTGATGGGAACAGTCTGGACACTCCCTTGAAGTGCAGCCAGATCCCAACCCAGTCCCAGACCCAGGTCACACCCTCCACAACCTTCCCAGGAGACAGGGCCGGGACTAGTGCTCCCCCACCTGTAGCCTGTCCTCACCATTCCCCAAGTGAGGAAACCAAGGTGCCAGGTTCGAGACCCAGTTGGGTGATGAACCCCGGCGTTTGCTGGGTGGCTTGATGCTGAAGCTGAGGCCTGTACCCCAGCTGGGGGACAGGATTCCAAGGGCAAGGACAAAGCTGGTCCGAAGGAGAGTCAGGAGTGAGGCTGCCTGCCTGCCAACAAGGGGGGCTCAGTGAGCACGGCCCAGCGTGCTGCCCCTGCCTTGGCCCCCTACCCACTCACCCTTGGCCCATCGCCCTCACTGCTCGCTGCCTATATGCCTAACATCCCCCTCTGCCTGTGCTCCCACTCCCACGCTGATGCCTACAGGCACATATGCCCCACTTTTACCTACCCACTCCCATTTCTGGTTTTCTACTCTAACTCAAGCTGGACACTGGCACCAAGTCAGGCGTAGGCCTTCCCTGTAGGACCCTTAGAGTGGCCCAGCAGCCCCAGCCCTAGAAGGGGGAGTCTGAGGGGGCACCTGCAGTCATGGAGGGCTTCCTGGAGGAGAGCACCCAAGCTGAGGCCTCAGCACCCTATTCCCCCACCCCAGTCACTGGCTGCCCTCAGAGTCTCTCTCCTGAGAATGCCAGCAGATTCCAGGAAACATCCCCTCGCCTGCCAATGCTGGTTCCAAGAACTGCAACTCCTGGCAGCATTTGCTCAGGATTCTTTCCTAGAACCTAGGCCTGGCCCCTCCCAGGCTGACGGGGTCTCACAGGGCGACTGGGATGGGGGGGAGGGGGATGGGGATGGGTTTCTGTAGGGAAGGCTCTTCGTGAACCGGAAGCTGGGATGTGACGGGCTGTTGGCCAGGAGGGGTGACCACAGTGAGGTTGGAGACAGGTCAGTGAGGTGAAGGTGCCTTGATCCCGGTCAGCCGTGGGGACAGGCCTGTGTGTTCTCCCTCCGCACAAAGGCAGTCCCTCCCTGGCCCAGACATTCCCCCAGCTTGCTGCTTTCCACCCTCCACCTCCCCACCCTGCTAGCCTAATACCTAGGGTCTCATTCCACAGAGAACCGGCCCAGGTCCCGCCCTGGCCTCAGAGCAGGCTTTCTTTAGAGGACCTCTAGAGGGAGAAACCAGGGGACAGTTGTGGCAGGTTTTGAGCAGAGAAGGGGCACAGAACAGTCAGGTTTAAGGCTGCTGAAAGAACACAACAC
Source organism: Dasyprocta punctata (assembly GCA_004363535.1). NCBI lineage: Eukaryota > Metazoa > Chordata > Mammalia > Rodentia > Dasyproctidae > Dasyprocta > Dasyprocta punctata. Next base: position 35,148 of record RJWM01013292.1, on the reverse strand, counting down.
CTACATTATTCATAGTGTTTATAATTTTACTTCACCTGCTTAGGCCTGAGTAAATCACCCCACTGCACAGCCCCCCAGGAAGTTGGACTGGGTAAGTGGGGTGAGGAAGTGACAGACTCAAGTGGGTGGGCAAGGACAGGGCCAAAATTCCCTTGAGGTCATCAGGCGTCCCCTCTGGGATATGTCCTCCACCCCACCACCTCTGAGCTGGCACCAGGCCTGCCCACCCACTGGGACCTGCTAGATCACATTGAGCAACTAGTTCCTGAGAAGCGTTGAAGGCTGTTTGGTTTAAAATTAACTCCCCTACTCTCCCTCCTGTCACCCTCCTCTGAGTTCTTGGAAGAGGCATTCTGGTCTTCCTGGGAAGTGGCCTCCAGCCACAGCTGCTGTAACTGTTTTGAAGAAAACACCTCACCCAGGGTGGGGGCGGGTGCCATGCCAAGCCTTCTCTGCCCTCCACAAGGTGCCCCCAGGTTACCTGCTGAGACCCAGAAGAGAAATTGTCAAGGCACTGGGAATGGGTGAAATTGCCCCCAAAGCTCAGGCATCTCTGGAGCAGGAGAGAAGACTAATGCCACAGACTGCAGAGCCAAAACCTTGGCCTGCACTGAGCAGTATGTGATTCAGAGAGATAAAGCAGTCTGCCCAGAGTCACACAGCTTTGCCCACTTAAGTTTAGCCTGCTCTGAGAAGCCACACGGACAGCAGATCTGTCAGGGACACCCAAGAGCACGCCCCACAGGAAACCTCAAGCCCAGGTTAAGTGGGCTTAGCCATGGAGGTCCCTCTGGTTCCTCACCTCCTGCCCGCTGCCCTGGGGGGCCATCTCCTTCTGAATAAGCCTTCATTTCCTGGTGTCTCCTGGAGTGCCCCACTGAGTTTTGGGGAGAAATTTCCTGAGGACCTAATTGCCCAGCAAACCCTCCTACGACAGCCTTCCACTGGAAGGAGCTGAGGAAAACAAAAGAATGGTGACCAAGGGGAAAGGTCAATATGCACACAGTGCTATGATGCGCTCAGAGGTGAGGCTGGTGGGGTCAGGAAGCAATGAAGCACTTCCTGGGGGGAGGGTCAAGAGGCACTGAGAACACAGCTTTGCCTAACTCAGAGTACAAGTGAAATCTGTACCTCTGGGGAAGCAGAAGTCCGGCTCTGGCAACAGGAAGAGTCTGACTCATTGGTGCTGGGTGAGGATAGAGTCTATGAAGTAGAACTTTGCCCCTGGAGAGCATTAGCTGGTTACCATGCCCTTGTAGCCGCACACCACCACAGCATCTCTGGTGCCAGTATATTCACTGCACTGGGGCTGTGAGGATGGGAGGGTCCTGGAGGACTGCCCGGAGGAGGCGGGGTAGTCCCAAGGTCCTCAGCCCTCAGAGGCTGTCTACTGCATGCTGAGCCCTGTCTGCTTCCACCAGGCCTAGGTCATAAAAACAGCTGTCTTCTCACTGAGGAAATAACTTTGGCCTCCCCCCGTCCTGTACCTCTGCATCTCCTTGGACTCATGATGAGTATCAGCTTCCATTTTCTCTACACTTCCCCAAAGCCTGCCAAGCCACTCTTCAATCACCCTCTGGTCTGCAGTTTGGCCAGTCAAACCTTCAGGGACCTCTTCCGTCTCAGTCCCAGACATAGCCTACTGCCCGAGAGTGACCGCTGGAGTGATTCCCTGGTTGGCTGGCTGTGTGGCCTCACAGAAGCAGGGAGGAGTGGGGTGGTTGTTGAATTTCTGGCAAAGCTCAAACTTGCTTTAGATTAAAACTAGTCTAACAGGTTGTTGTAAAAGGGCTGCCCAGGGCCACCCAGGCTCTGGAGAAAGAGGGCCTTTATGAGGCCCGAGAACAGGATGCCCTATGCATGGACCCCAAGCTTTTCTGCCTTCTCCATCAGGCCTTATTTCAGGCCACAGGCCCCCCATGCTTCTGGTTCACTGTGGGAAGTCAGTCACAGGTGGGAAAGTTTCCATGTGAGAGGTGGAACCAACCCCACTGAGGCCCCAGCCCTGTTCAGACCTATGTCCAGACCTCGGCCTGGGAAGATCTGCTTGGTCAGCAGGTTATCCTCCCCCACTCCTTTTGAGATGCAGTCTTGTTAAATTGTCCAGGCTGGTTTCAAAATTTTTGATACTCCTGCCTCAGCTTACCAGAGTGCTGGGATTATAGGTATATACCACCATGTCCAGCTTCAAACTGGTCTTGAACTCATGGGCTCAAGCAGTTCTCCCACCTCAGCCTCCCAAGTATCCTGATCTCCAGCGGGTGGGCTGCCACGCCGAGCTTCAGCTCACAGATCGAAAGCCTGGCCGAGGTGTGGGGTCCCAGTCCTCCAAGTGCTATTGGGTTATTTGGTGATGCTGGGTAAAGCACCCTAGCAAGAGGCTGGCCAGTTAAACTTTCCTGACGAGAACTCATGGACGGCTCAGTAGCATCTCCATCCCCAAGTCCTTCCAGAGGAAGAGTTGTGAGGGTAGGGTGGGACACCACTCTGGGTCAGCCCCCAAACCGACTGCCCTGAGGCCTGGTGGAATCCTCCAGGGCCCAGGGCCTAGCCCCTCCCCACTTTGGAAAGGCCTCTGAGTGTCCCCCCACACCCCACCCCATTTGGCATGTCCCCTGAAGCTTGTGGTCCTGAAGCTTTAGCAAACCAAGTCCCGCAGTGGTTATACAAACAAGGTCTGGAGTCAAGGTCTGAGTCTGCCTTTCATGAGTGGTGTCACCCTGAGCCGCTTACCCACCGCCCCTCTCTGAGCCTTGTCTCTTAGGCAGCAATAAGACCGCCCTTGCTGGTGTTCAGGGCTATGGCGAGAACTCAGTGGGGCATGAGTGGCCACCCTTCTCTCCTTCTGCTTCCCACTGCACCCATCCCACCAAATGCCCTACCTCACAACCTTTTCTCTGGCCTCCTGACTCCAGGCCCTATGCACCCCCTCCCAGCTGTTAGGTGCATCCCTTAGAGATGATGTCAGAACCAGGACATGCACTAGACTGTGAAGAGGAGCTTCACTGTGCTGGGATAATGCAGGAGTCCCCTCCAGCCCTTCCCACAGTGCTCTGTACTCCAGGTTTGCTTCTGCCTGGGAGCCACTGTCATCCCTCCCCTTTGTAAAATCCTTTCTCCAGGCCATCTACATGGCCAGTTCCTGCTCTTTGCTCAGGTTTCTGGGTTCGTGGCCATCCTGCTCAGCACTTCTGCTGACCTTCCCAGCTGCAGGGGTGTCTTCACCCTGAAGCTACTTTCTACCCTGCTACCCACTTAGCTTTCTTTACATCGTCAAAACTTGTTCCGTGTGTGCATTTATGGCTGTCTTGATCCCTGCTGTCCCCCAGGGCTGAGAGGGAGTCTGGCCCAGTTGGTGTCGAAGGAGCTTGTGCACTGGGCGAAGGGCTTAGTCGGTGATGGGTCATCATCACATTGTTTGTGCGCTGTGCAGAGTCCTGGGCACCCACCAGGTGGCTCACTCCTTTTTCCCCAGCTAGCGCTAGCTGGGTGCACCCCTTTTACTAACTGGTTTTGTTGGCCAGGTTTTTAGTATCTGTTACCCTAAGTGTCACACTTGGATCCGGGGTTCAATGACATCTTCTACTTTCTCTATTCCAGACAGGCATCGTTCATTCCCCTGGTAGGGAAACAAAAAGACTGACCCAGAAAAATGAGGGGAGTCCAAAGAAGCTGGCAGTTGGCCCCTAGGAAAGAGCAGGACCCTGGCGCGAGCTGAGGTGGAGGTGAAGAGGGCAGTATCCTGCTTGTCAGGCCAGTGGCTCCAGAGCTCAGCAGGCAGGAGGGACAGGGGGTAGTATTCAAGAGCAACTTGCCTGGAAGCTGCCTGTCCTCCTACCTCATATCTGTCCAGGGGCAGATGATGTCAAGGTGAGCTCTGCTCTGAGCAGCCTCAGCCAGCCCCTTGCCTCTCGGAGCCTCAGTTTCCTCTTCTGCAGGGTGTGGGTAGCATTTGGACTCCTCTCCATGTGGTAAGTGACATGTGAAGTGCAAAGTCCTCTCCCTGTCCTTGCACCCGGCAGGCCCCTTGAGCTATCCCCATGGACAATGGGGCTTGTACTTCCTCATGCCACACAGCTTTCTGTCTTGCCGCAGCACCTACGTGGGGAACACCTTGCCTCTGGTCCCTCCATGTCCACTCCCTGCCTACTAGGTGACTTAGGTCTCAGGGTGGAGCTGACAGAGGGGTCATCTTATGTACTTTGGGAGCCACAAAAGGGCTGAGATCCAGGTTGCAGGCCTGGGAAACTGTGGGCGCTCCTGGGAGGGGCCGCAGTGTCCTGGAGCAAGTGCATTGTTGGGCCCCACAACCAGCCAAGGGTCCAAGCTGTCACCAGCAACAGGGGAGGGGGGAAGACTGGACACCTGAGCCACGGCATCACTCCAGTAAAGACAGCCCTCCCTCGCTTACCCATCTCTTGCTCACTCTTACCCAGTGGTGTTCCTATTCTTTGCCAATTTCTGTGTTCCTGAGGTCCTGTGCCTACACAGTTCTCGCTGATTATCTTTCTCCTGCCTTTTTTTCCTCCTCAACATTTCACTCCTTATCCCTTCCTGCTCTTAATCAACCAGCACATTTGCCTCTTCTAATCTGTAACTTCTAAAGGTACAAGGGCTAACAAGACAGAAACATTAGAATTGTTTAGAAAATAAGGGTTAAAGGCTATGAACAAGGGTCAAAGGAGCTTTCCTGTCAGGATCTCAAGGTACAGAAAATTTCAGAACACAGTGGAATCCCAGCAGCCTAAGTGCTTCAAAGTCATCAGATACCAGAGGATACTTTCATTTTAATTGCTTTCCCTCCCATTTCTGGAGCACAAGACCATGAATAAGAGTTGAGCTTCAGGCCTGACTCTTGAAACCCCTCTGCCCCAGGCCTCCTTGTGTCAGGAAATGCCCAGTCATGCCTTGGTACCTTGGTATTCACTGTACCTTCTGTCTGCAAGACTGGCCCTGAGTTCTGGCAGTGCTGGCTCCCTTTTCTGAAGAATCACTGCTCCCAGGGTGGGCCACAGCATCCTCACACTGGTATTCTCTGCTCCATTCTGAATGGGCACTTCCTGTTTACACAATTCAGCCTCTGTGCTCCTCTGTCACCTCCCTTCCCCACCCACTCAGCAGTGGCTTATAGTGACCTGGTAAGCAGCCCAATGGGCTTTACTTCCTGTCTTGCATTTTCCCAAGCCGAACACGGGAAGATGAGAGAACAGCTGCTCCTTGTCTTTTCCACCCCTCGGTGTGTCTGCGGGGACTGCTCAGACACAGAAGGTCTCTGGGTTTTGGCTTGCCTGCATGTGGAATGGAGGCTCATGGTAATAGGACCAAAGGGGACAAACTGTGTACAGAACTCAAAAGAGGCCCACCGAAGACTCTATAAATGAAAGGTGTAATTTTATTATCATTACAGAAAAATCAGTGGAAGAAAAAAAGACTACCAAACTGGTTTTTGTGTTACAATAATTATTTCCTAAAGTCTTTATCAACTATGTATCTCTCCCCTGCTCTCACATGTAGGTGCCTTCGTGGGTGTGGCAGCAGCCCTCCAGCCAGTGCCCCCACCTGACATGGCACACTTCTCCCTAGGGCCTGCAAAAGGAGGGCAGTCTATGCAGCTCTGGCCAAGCCCCGCAAGTGGTGAGCTCCAGGCTCCGCTGGGGACTGAGACTCTGGCTCCATTTTCTTGTCCATTCACCTGCCCTCCCCAAACTGGGCTGCGGATAGAAGACAGGACAGACATTCACATGCAGGTGGGGCAGTGCTAAGACATCCAGGACTGCCTTGGGTCCAGTAACATATCTCAGGCAGGGCCCTCCACAGGGAAGAACCAGAGCTATCTCTGGACAACCCAGGGCTCAGGTCAGAGAGGTGGGGGTGGATCATCTGAGATCAACCCCAAGAATAAATAAATAAATATTGTATAACTGTGTCTCCCAGCCTGGCCCACTCCCCAGCAAGAGGGCTCTCACTGTCAACCTCAGTTCCTCTGGTCGCCCTCTTCTTAGCAACTGAGGCTGGCTGAAGATAGGGGGCCTGCCCCACCCTGCGGATTGGGAAACCGGAACTGGGAAAGTCTACATAGTCCAGAAAGCTGGGGCAGATGAGTGAAGGCCTATACTTATCTTGCAGGGTGAGGCAAGGTCCTGCCTGTCTCCCCCTCCTCTGACACATGGCTCACAATAAAGGAGCCACAAACTGTGTGACACCTCCCCTCATCCCCCTGCCTTTTTCTTGTTAGCTCTTCCTGGTCCAGCTACCAGATACATGTAGGCATCACAACAACTGAAGGAGGGACTGTAGGGCCGAAGTCCAGCAGGGGCCTGTGTCCCTCCCACAGTGTGGCTATACGAGGCTGGGCAAGGTAGCAGGCCCAGTCAGAGCTGGAAGGGGTACTGTCGGAGGTAGTCGGCCATGCGCCGGGGCAGTGGTAGGCAGTCCACATTGGTCACCAGACGGTTGATGACAAGGCGGCACAGGTGCTGCAGGCTGCGGGCACTGCTCCTGCGTACAAAGGGCTGCACCAGTTTTAGGTGTACAGCAGTGGCTGCAGGGGCAGGAAGTGCTGGGTCACCAGGAGCATCTTCCTTAGGCATAGGCAGAGCTGGAACAGGAGCAGGATCAGGGCTGTCGCTTCGAGTGTCAGCAGCACAGGAGGCCACATAGTGCTGCACAAGGCTCACCACGTCTGGGAAGGCCAGGATACGAGGCCGAGACAAGCAGTTGGAGTCCAGGCGGAAGCTGGAGTCAGCATACTCGATGCGCACATTGGTGGGGCCACGAGTGGTTTTGACTGAGAGCGTGAACAGGTAGCTGGGGTGGGTGCTGTCTCGTACTAGGAATGTGCCCTCTGGCATCTTCTGCAGGTGTTGCCGGGCCTCACTGGCTGTAATAGAGCCCCAGTACCAACCTAGGAGGGTGAAGAAGGGGACAAGGGACAGGTCACATTGGAAATCAGCTGGGGGCACCAACCCAGGGGACATCAGTATCATGCTTTTCTCTTCACGCTTCAAAGGACAGGGCTGTACCTTTCCCATTAGACTCTCCCAGAAAGTGAGGGCCATGTCTCCCAAATCAGACTCAACAGACAAAGACAAGCTCCCTCAGCCAGGTAGGCCTGTAATCCTGGCACAAGGGAGGCTGAGGCGGGAGGACTGTTGTGAGTTCGAGATCAGCCTTTACTACAAAGTGAGCTCAAGGCCAGCCTGAACTGCATAGCGAGACCCTGTCTCAAACAGGCAACAAAGCCAGGTGTGGTGGCACACGCCTTTAATCCCAGCACTCAGGAGGCTGAGGTAGGAGGAGCGTTGTGAGTTCGAGACCAGCTTGGGCTACAACGCGAGCAAGGCTGGCCGGAACTACATAGTGTGACCCTGCCTCGAAAAAAATAGGACTGGGAGTTTAGCTCAGTGGCTTAAGTGCCTGCCTGGCAGGCATGAGGTTTTGAGTTTGATCCTTGGTACCGAAAAAAAAAAAAAAAAAAAAAGAAATGAAAAGATAAGCTCTCTCCAGCAGATTTTCCAGGACAGGTCCTGTTTCCTCTCATATACTTACCAGATTCCCGAAGGTAGGAGAAAGTCTTGGCTATGCATAGAAGATCCTCTTCAGGGTCCAGCACCTTTGGCTCACTCTCTGGTTGGATAGGAATCTCCTCTGTCACCTCTTCCAGGAAGACCCCAGCAGGCAAAGGTTGCATGGCTGGCTCAGACAACTGTAAGCTCTGGGCCCACAGGGGCTGCTGCCCAATTTGTTCCACAGCCAGCAAATGACTAGATCTAAAAGGGGGAGGATTGGCAATGAGTAGAGGCTCCAATACTTACCCCATTTCTAGAGAAACCTCCTTGATTGCTTCTACTTATTAAAGGCTAAGTAACCTCTTTCTCTCTTGGATCTAGCCGAACAGATCCTACCTGTAAACATTTCTAGCATCCCCACCACCATGATAGAAACCACTGCAAACTAGCACTACATCTGTGCTCTCCTGGATGAGATAGGCTAATCAGATGACACTGGTCCTGACTCAACAATAGGAGGGACCTGTGTGGGGTCCACTAGGAAAGCCCCAAGATTACTATAGGATGCCTGAGGTCACAAGCTTCTTTCCCATGCCAAGATAGGTATGTCAGTCAGCAGGACCTAGGTCTTTACTGGCTAGGACTTTAAAGCTGAAACAACCCACTACCCACACAGGTCAGATTCCCATCCTGGCCTCTGTTCCTCCCAACTAAGAGTCAGGAGTAGACAGGGGCCTCTAAAGACGTGGGCAAGTCTCACTTCCCACAAGCATGAGCTCCCATTAAAGGGCAGAGTACTCAGCCAACACTGCAGACCCCTCCGTGGCAAGGCAGCCCTCCTAGGCTCTATGGTCTTATGCATAGCTTGCTCCCCCCAGGGTTCAGTTCTCCTTTCACCAATGAGGAGTCTGCACCGAGCGGTTTGGCAACATCATATCCTTAGGGGATGGGTTAGGGCAACTGAGCTGGCCAAAATCTGTGTAGGGGCTTCCCCATGGGGAAGCCCACCCAGTTTGGTGATACTGGGCTTCTTCCCCAGGGCAGTGGGGTAGGGACTGGCCAGCTTCCTAAGGAAGGGACTGTTGGTCCCTTTTTTTTTTTTTTTTTTGCTATCAGGGATCGAACTCATGACCTCACACTTGCCAGGCAGGTACTTGTGCTGCTAAACCAAACCCCCAGCTCTCCTTCCTCACTCTTATAGAACATAACCCCAGGCCTCAGTTTTTGGTCTAGTCCTAGCTGGGCTTTAGGACCCTGGGAGAATAAAATGTTGGGTTCTGCCCACACTGGCTGGGGAAAGTGGCACTTGGAGTAATTATAACCCAAAGACATATAAGCACAAGGTCAAGTGGAAGTCAGGGTCTGCCTGTTCCTGAGCTGAGTGCAGGCCAAAGGCAGGAGTCAGGGGAAAGCACTGCAGGCAGAGATGACAACCTGAACATACAGTGCCAGCTACTGCTTGTAAGGCAAGATGTGCACAGGAGTTGATGGCAGGCAAAGAAGCTGAACCTGACAGTCTAGGTGACCCTTACAAGGTCATGGCCCTAGGATCACTCACGAGACGGGACCACACAACTCTGACACACTACAGTTGGAAAGTACTTTTCCACACCAACCCTGGCTACACTGTGGGCACTCTGGAATCCTGCTTGAGGAGCTGGAGGCAGAATTTTGAGGTGACCTGCCTTCTGGCATCCAGACCTTGCCTTGCACACCTTCTGGGAGCAATATGGGTAGCTACCTGGTTAGGCCAGAACCTCTGGGGATGAGACTGGACTGCTTGGCAGAACCTCTGCAGGTCCTGTGTGGGTGTGGGACCTCTGGGGCTGATGTGTATCTGGGTGTGGAAGCTGATCTCTAAAGGCTGGAGTGACTGCATATCTGGGCAGGGGTGTGTCTATGGCTGTGTCATCATTATGGCAGGGTGGGGGTTGGTGTATTCCAGGTGCATATATTTTTCTGCCTTGGAGCCCAGCCAAAGAGTCCTGCATGAGAACACATGCTAGGGGTGTGAACTCAGCCAGGGGTGGGGTCTTCCGCAGAACTACAGTTGGGAATCTCTGCCCTCAGGATGGCATCAGCTATTCTGGGGCTCCGTGTGTGTGTGTGTGTGTGTGTGTGTGCATGTGTGTTTAGGGGGCTGTTAAAGATCTTGCTCCTTGAATATGGGTCCTGAGGGCACACAGGGCCCTCAACTAGGAACATGTGAAACAGGGTCGGGGTGAGGAACATTACCTGTGGAGGGAGATAATCTGGGAAGGAAATTCAGAAGAGGAAGGAACTTGCTGGAGACAACCAGGGAGAAGTAATCTTTCCAGCACTTCCACATCCTCTTCCTTCCCTGGACTAAGGACTGTGTAGAACAAGGGTCACTTCAGTCTGGCCCCATCTTCCACTCTCCCTCACTTGGCATTCTGCTTGTGCTAGTTCTGTTAAAAGCTGCCACTGGGCCACCTGTCTCTCCCCGAGTATGGGATACCCACTTGGAGCTCCTTTTCTTCTTGCACCTTCAGATCGGTGGAGAGCATCAGAGTTTTTTTTCTTCTTCAGTAGGAAAGGTTTATTGAGGAATAGGGATAGCTCCTGAGAGACAGGAGGGGTCCCACGGGTTGTCATGGAGGCCCTTTGTCAGGGGAAATTTATACAGCAAAGTTATAATGTGAGTATGACATGGGCCAAACTATAATCAACGAATTACAAGTATATCCCAAGGGTACACGGCTGACACTATTAACCTTGGCTTATCTATGACTTCTAAAAGGAACATTCTGGGGAAGGGATGGGCCGAGGTGTTCTGGTCACCCATTCATTCATATATCAGTGCATATCTGGACTTAATTGACTGGGTGGTATCAATTACAGTATAATCTTAAGTTTCCATTCATCCCTTAGAGAAGTAGAGCATCAGACTTTTGACAGAGTCGGATATAGCAAGTGCAGGTGTGCAAGAAGGCTCAGCTGAGGTCAAGGCTCTGAGTTCTCAGCACCTCCATTCACACTGTCCTCCAGGGTCTCTGGGGAATGAGGAAGGCAGAATCCAGGGTCCCCATCATACTGGGCTGAAAGGAGGGGTGAGGCAATTGTAGGGGTGCTCCCAAGAGCTGGGGAGAGGCAAGGATCTCAGGCTGGCTTCTCAAGTGAAGCCTAACTGCTAGCTGGGGCAGGGGAGTGAACATCTGCACAGAGAGGGGCATCGGCAGGCTAGGAAGAGGCTCTGGGTCCTAGGGGACACCATGGCATAGGCGTCCATCTCCTACAGTGACAACCACGGGGCATTCCACCCTACGTTCCTTCCCTCGCCGGCGAGCCCCTAGTTTTCCTACCCGCAGAGTGTGTCTGTGAGGGGGCAGTCCCAGGCCCACAGAGCGCCGCAACCTCGAGGTCCTTGCGCCCTCCGTCAACTCCTGCCCCCCCAGCCCTCCTGAAGCCCGGCAGCTGGCACGCGGCCTGTGCTCCCGGGTGTGCCTGGAGAGCCGTGCTTACCCCTGGACGCAGAGGACCATGTCCCGGCGCAGCGGCGGCTCTGAAGGGGCTCGGCGGGACAGCGGCAGAGGGAGCAATGGGCGCTGAGCACGCAGATCAGGGTCCCGGGCACACGGCGGCAGGCGGGGACTGAGAGAAGAGTGTGCGGAGGGCCGGGGAGGAGCAGGGAGGGCGAGGGGGGCGGGCCGGCGGGGGCGGGGCGAGCCGCCGCTAATCTTCCGTCCGCCGCGTCCCAGCCCTTCCCGGAAGCCGCGTCTTCCTAGAATTGCAGGTGGTGTGTGCGGCGGGGGAGGGGAGGGCGCGGTGTGCGGGTGTAGGGGGTGCCGTCTGTCCTGCGAGTCTGCCTAGGGAGGTGAAAGAAAACACCTTTGACAGATTTCCAAGAACTTTCCAGGAAAATGGGGCGGGGTTCCACGAGTCGACCAATCGCAGGGAAGGAGGTGGAGCCTAGTGGCCGAGAGGACCAATGGTAGCGTGTGGACCCAGGTCTGACGTACCCGAGCAGGGCGGGACTGAGAGACCAACCGGGAAGACCCGACTAAGGGAGGTCGGGGAGGGGCCCGAGGCTCCTGCACCCTTAGCCCATATTCACTTCGGTAGTCTGCTTCGTTGGGGATGGGCCCTCTCATCTCTCCGCGGAACCAGTGCCAGCGTGGAGGCGAGGTCCGGGTCCTGTCGCTCCTTGCTAGCCTCTTTTAGGCGATCGGTCGGATGTATAAGCGATATTGGTCCGCTCCTGGACCCAAGGACTGTGTGTGGGCTTGTGGAGGTTGGGGTGGGGTCCGGAGGAGGAGAGGGGCAAGGGGCAGAGGTCGCCCCCAGAAATGAGCAGGTCAACTGTGTCGAGCCTGCGACCACTACGACCAAAGAATCCAAGCAAGAACATTTTCTTTGAAAGAGGAGAAGAGACACACCCGACCTTTTGAATTAAGCTGCCAGGCTCATGAATCAGGGAAGTGACTTGAGGCAGATAGGGACAGTCAATCCTCAGATAGTCTATTCTCTGACTTGGTGAGCCCGCAGAAAATGTAGAGAGGAAGACCTGGCATTCCAAACATCAGGAGATAATTTGGGGGACAGGATAGAGGTGGGGGGCACTGCAGTGACACTGCTCCCACCTACAGTTTACTTGCTACATTTGATCCTCAACAAATGGCATTGACCTCCTTCTGCAGACATGTAGAGCCCCAGGGAATGAAATGCCTTGCTAGGAAATGGTAGGTCCAGGGCTTGCTCAGTAGTCTGCCCTAATCTCCTCCATCTTTTCTAGTTCATGATGCATTAGGGAGCATGTTAAAGGACCATAAGGTCTGTGAGAACCTTCTCCTGACCCTTGGGCCATAAGGACTAGGGGAGATGAGATTTGGAGAGTCACCAGGACCTGCTTCCTCTCACCCCCTCACTGCCCAGTGTGTGCCCCCAGAATCCTCAGAAAAAATGTGGGCTACAAGATCCTGGGAGTAGCAGTGTTTAGGAGGCCTGAATCTGAGACAGGGCTTTCCTCAAGGCAGACAAGGACCAAGATGCCCTAACCAGGATGGGGCAGTGGACAAGGAGATCTGAACATGAAGACCTGTATAATTGGAAAAAATAATTGGTTAATATGAGGAATGAATCCAAGAGACTGCTTCTCTGTGACTTTCCTGAAGAGAAGCCAGACTTCAGTGTAGCACTGTCAACTCCTCCCGAACAGGTCAGAGAAGCCAGTTTCTTGGGATAGGAGTAGATGGGAGGGATACCTCATCATCCACTTGGAGGGCTGGGGTTGGAGAGCCTGCTATGGGACTCCTGAGTTGGCTTCTATCTCCTCAGTAGGAAGTAGCTACTGCCCCATTACTATGCAGATGAAGGGGCTTCACGACTGCCAAGTAACAGAGTTACAATTTTTTACAAAGCCTTGGGCCTCATGCATGCTAGGCCAACACTTTCACCACAGAGCCACATCCCTAACCCCCTAGAGCTCTAATTTTGAAACTTGGTCTTTATGGGACCAAATTCTAAGATCTAACCCTAAAACCATACCCTTTCCTACTTACTATGACTACTCTTCTGAACATTTACTATATGCCAGACCCTCAGCAATTTACAGCCTCTTGTATAGTCACAACTACCACAGTTATCCCATCTTACATGTGAGGAAACTGAGGCATAGAATGATTTTTTACTCTACCCTAGATTTCATAGCTAGCAAGCAGTGGGTTGAAGCTAAGGTCCTACACTCTTCCCCCCACTTTCTGTCTAGGTGTTTGTGATTCGTCAACTTCAAAACATCTTTTAGGATCCAAACATAAGCTCCGCAGCCAAACTTCCTTGTCCCCAGGACAGTCAATGGAAGAGAAGTATAGATGTCCCCTCGAAAGCATCCCTTACAGAGATCAGTTATTAGGCAGCTCTGTGTGTGAACTAAAGGGTCCCAGAGTTTTTGGCCTTCCAATCATCTGCGTGAATTCGACATCGCAGTCTTGTCCTCACCTCCATGCTATAAAGCTGGTGTTTCCTATTGGGCCCTAGGTACCTGTCTACCTCAAGCCTTGTGGGTCCCTGTGGCCATCTCTACTCTCCTGCCCTATCGGCTCCCTGTAAGCATCCGAACCACCTCCTCCCGCTCACTGCTGGGCCCATACTGCCACCCAGTGGTGCTCCTTCTCAAGAGCCCTCTGGCCAAATCTTCAGTGTCCCTTCTAGCATATTCTCACCACTCACCCATGAGTTCACCATGCTGCAGGCTCCCCCTGCCCTTCTTTGTCCAGAACAGTCACAGGACAGGTCCCAAGAATACACAACAGTGCTTTACTCAATACCTGACTGATTTGGCCTCTATCTGCTCACTATGAGTAGCCTTCCTCTCCCTGCCAAGGTCAGTCCACATGTATGTTGACTGTCCCTCTTGGTGATTCACCCTCAGTCACTGTAAGCTATTTCAAGGGCCTGTGTATGTACCCTTAGATATACAGCATTTTGAACACTGAACCCTCCCATCAGTGTAAAAGGGGATGTGGCAGGTAACTACTGGAACATGGGCACTGAGAAGAAACCAAGTATTCTGATTCCTGGGTTAAGTGAGCAGTTGTAAAATATTTGCCTATAATAAGTCCATGTGGGTAATGTGTGTGCCTGTGTAAGCATGGGTATTATGGGACTAGGCAGGGGTAGTAATTAACATTGCATACTTTTTACATTTCTCTATTGCAAACAGTCAGTTTTCCTGTTGCTAGATAAAATACCTGACACCCATAATTTAAAGGGAGAGGGTTTATTTGGCTTATGGTTTCAGACAATTCAGTGCATGGCTGGCTGATACAGCAAAGTTGCTTAATTCATGGCAGCCAGAAAACAGAGCAGGGGAACAGCGGTAGCAAATAAGGGACCGAGGACCAGACATAGACCCCACAGTCATGATTCCATGACCCACTGTTATGGCTTGTATCTAGAGGTCCCCCCAAAGCTTCATGCACTCGTAGGTAGGGTTTTGGGAGGTAGCTGGATCATGGGTGTGTGATACTGGATTAAGGGTGTATGATAATTGGATCAGTCCACTGATTGATTTAGTGTAGTTCTGGATATGGGTGACAGGATGCCCATGCTGGACTGTAGCCTAGACTATAAAGGGAAAGGCGGAAGGCAGGTTAGCTGATTTTTTTTTCAGCCTACCCTGCCATGGACTGTTTCTCCTCTGCCATGCCACTCTGCTATGCTGCCCTGCCTTGGAACCAAATGACTATGGACTAAAATCTCTACAAACTGTGAACTAAAATGAACCTTTCCTCCTTTAACTTTGGGTGCAAGGTATTTTGTCCTAGCAGTGAGAAAAATAACTAAGACACCCACCTAAATACACCCAGAAGTGTACTAATCCTTTAGCTGACTCCAAGCCAATCAAGTTGACAATTGAGCTTGTCACACATATGTTTTGAATTAATTATAACAAACAAGTTTTACTTATGTGATTAAAATTATTGGTAATAAACGTGGAAGTTTAAAGTACACAATTATAAAAATTTTTAGAGAATTGTAATATAACTCCATTTGAAAGAAAAAAAGGGAGGTTCACTGAGAAGTTTTTGGTGCAGTGAGGAGCCAGCCTCTGCCCTCAGCTGCCTAACCCCTCTGCTCACTTGTGGGATCCATTCATCCTGTTTGGCCTTCAATTCATCAGGCCTAAACTGGTTGCCTTCAGAAGGTTGTGCTTTCCCCAGCCTCCCTTCAGGAGAAGATTCTGGATCATGGGGCTTTTTTCCAGACTCTGAGATCTTGGATCTGATTCTCATGTGGGACTAAGGGACACTGGCCCTGGGTCAGCTGGGTATAAAGGTGTGGGGATCTCTGCATGGGCTCATATATCTGTGTGCATGTACATGTAGTGTGCATGTTTGTCTATGCATACACATACATATGTGTAAATGTCTCTGTGTTTGTGCATGCATTAAATGCATGTGTGTA
Organism: Dasyprocta punctata; assembly: GCA_004363535.1. NCBI lineage: Eukaryota > Metazoa > Chordata > Mammalia > Rodentia > Dasyproctidae > Dasyprocta > Dasyprocta punctata. Next base: position 19,717 of record RJWM01013292.1, on the reverse strand, counting down.
TGTGTAAGAGTATGCTTGCACATTTGGCTGTGTGTGGAGAGGCAGGGAGAACTACTAGAGGAGGCCACAAGCCAAGTGTGGTTATACAGGCCTGTAATCCCAGAAGATGAGACAGAAGGATTACAAGTTCAAAGCCAGGTTGGCAAATTTGTGAGACCCTATCTCAAAATAAATCATAAGAAAAGGGCTGGAGATGTAGCTCAGTACAAATGCCCTGGCTTTAATCTTTAGCACCCCGCCTCCCAATACACATACAGGAGACTCTGATTTAAGGGTAAGAGCCCAGGCCTGAGGTTGTGTTTTGGGGTTGGGATATGGGCTCTGTATGATGGCTGCTGACTTCAAACAGATTGCTCATCATCTGGAATGATCTCTCTTGTGTGTCTGCAGTGTGGGTTTGCCTTCCTCCTCTGTCCTTGGTGAGGTTGTGGTGTTTGGGTGGAGCACCTATCTAGTGTCTGATCAGCAGAAAATGCTCAGTATGGTTAGTTGAGCATATTGTTTAGGGACTCCTGCTTTGTTGAATGCTGCTAGCTTGGAGGTCATCTGGAGGACACAGTGCCAGAGCCCCAAGCCTTGTCTCAACCCAGCACTTGCACACAGAAGATACCTATCAGTAGTGTAGCCCCCTTTACTTATTTACTCAGTCCTCACAGGCAATCACCAGAGATGGGGAGGGCACCAGGTTCCAGCTCTTTCCAGAAGGTCTTGGCAAAGGCCTCAAGGGTCACCAATTCCGAAGCCAAGAGAACGGCCTCGAGATTCATTGGGATGGATCGGGTACCAGTGTCTGCAGCTCTAAGTATGACCTGAAGATGGCAGCAGAGCCCTGCACAGAGATCGTGCTCCCACTAGCACTTTCGCTACCTAGGGCGGGCCACCTCGCAAGGGTCTTTCAGTCTTCCGGGTTGAACGATTTAAGGAAGTAGTGAAATTTGCCACTAGGAGACAGCCGGAGGTTCTAGATAAATTTGCTTCCTCTCTGGGAGTCTCAATTTCCTTCGTGAAATGTGAGACCGTGTTGGGAAAATTGGCTCAAAGTATGTGCAACAGCCGGGCGTGGTGGCGCACGCCTTTAATCCCAGCACTCGGGAGGCTGAGGTAGGAGGAGCGTTGTGAGTTCAAGGCCGGCTTGGGCTACAATGCGAGCGCGAGGCTGGCCTGAGCTACAAGTGCGACCCTGCCTCAAAAAACTAGGACGAGGAGTTTGGCTCAGTGGCTTAAGCACCTCTCGGACAGGCACAAAGTTGTGAGTTTGATCCCCAGTGCCTGGGGCGTCGGGGGCGGGGGGGATACGTACAACAGGCCAAGATGGAAAGACAAACTACAAAGCTAACAGAGAGTATTGCCGCTGGGGTGGGAGGTAGAGAAGTTTTTTGCAGTATAAGGGGTTGAACCCAAGGCCTTTGCACTGAGCTATATCTCAGACCCTTTTTATTTACTTATTTGTGGCACTGGGGATCAAACTCACAACTTCGCAACGGCCGGGCAGGCACTTAAGCCACTGAGCCAAACTCCTGGCCCTAGTTTTTTGAGGCAGGGTCGCCCTATGTAGCTCACGCCAGCCTCGCGCTCCCGTTGTAGCCCAAGCCGGCCTTGAACTCACAATGCTCCTCCTACCTCAGCCTCCCGACTGCTGAGATTAAAAGTGTGTACCACCACGCCCGGCTTATTTTTATTTTTAAATCTTGAGACAGTCTTAAGTTTCCCAGGTGGAATATGAATTTGTGATCCTCCTGCTTCCCAAAATCCTGGGATTACGGGCTCATGCCACTGTGCCTGGCTAGGTGGAGACTTTTAAATACAACATCAAAAGCCCAAACCGTAAGGTGAAAAGTTGATGCATCCAGCCAAATGGAAAATCAGAATTTCTGATCCAAGAAAGTGCTGATATAACCAAAGGAAAAAATAAGCTGTGGATATGAGTAGGAAGTGCACAGAGCCACCAGGGACTGGAGAGTCACAAATCAAACAACGAGATGCCACTGTCCTAGGCATGCTGACAAAAATTAAGAAGTTGGCAGCATTCTAGTAGGCTTAGGCAGGAGGATCACAAGTTTGAACCCAGCCTAGGTGACTTAGCAATTTAGGGAGATCTTTAAAAAAACAAAACAAAACAAAACAAAAACTGTCTGGGTACGATGTAGCTCAGTGCCTTCGACGGCCCAGGATTCAAACCTCAATGCTGAGGACGGAGGAATGAGTGCGGGGACGGCAAGCTACCACCAGGGAAGCCAGCAGCCCAGCAAGCCACTCTGGAGTGCCGTCTGGCAGCGCGCTGAGAGAATATTCAAGTGCAAGCTTCAAGAGAAACAAGACGTCCTGCTCTGTCACTTTCCGGATCGCGGGTAAAGTCCAGGGAGGTATCCCGACTGCCCGAGTCCTCTCCCGCGTCTCAGAATGCCAGGAAGGTTACCGCCCCCTCAGGAAGCCACGCCCCCTATGTTGTCCCGCGAGCTCTCTCCCAGACCCAGCCTGCCTGGCCCTTTAAGGCAGACCTAGCGGGCCCCAAGTCCGAGTGACGCGCGGTTGGGGGTGTCACGTGGGCCGGGGCGGGCGGCGAGACTCTGGGCCCAGGGTGCCCCGGGCCGCCTGCTCCCGCGCCTGCTGCTTGGGCCCCTTGCTTCCGTGTGCCGCCAGGTGTGTCCTCGCCAGGTGCACATTCCCGAGCCTCGGCTCTGCACCATCTAGGGACCTAGCGGCCACTCCCCTGGGCCTTCGCTTGACACGTGCAGGCTGCGGGGCCACCACCATCCGTTGTGCGTCCTTATTCTCGGGTTGTTCGCGTCGCGTGGCGTCCCGAGCTTGTCCCAAGCCCGCAGCTCAGTCAAACTCAGGAACTCCGAGGCCGGGCGTACCGGGAAAAGTTCAGGAGGGGAGTCACTCTTTCCCTCCCTCAGGTGCCCTGGACGCACCAGGCTGGGTGCGCTTCGGAGCGCCCCGCTTGGGCCATGGATGGCGAGACTACGGAGGAGAAGGGCGGCCCTGCGCTCCCACCTGGGGCCCTCGGGGGATCTGGTGTGGGCGGTGCTCCAGCCCTCGGAGCTCGGAGGGAGCCCAAGAAGTACGCGGTGACCGATGACTACCAGTTATCCAAGCAGGTACTGGGTCTGGGTGTCAACGGCAAGGTGCTGGAGTGCTTCCATCGGCGCACCGGGCAGAAGTGTGCCCTGAAGGTTAGTGACCCTCATCGAGCCCTGGGGTGACTTGTAGGAGCACATGTGGCCAGGGCTTCTAGTCAGCTTCCTATGGCCAGCATCTTGTCTCACTCTCCTACGGTGCTGTAAGGTCAGACGCATGGTCCTCCCTGCTTTACACCTGGGCGAACAGGTTTAGTTTACGCTCAGGGTGCTAGTGAGCGAGGGGCGGAGTCACTATGGGTAGAGCTACTGTACCCGGAAGGAGGGAAGCAATGGCTCAGGGCTCTGGCTCTGGCTGCGCCTGTGTGTTCAGGCCAAGGGGAGTTCCCTCAAGTTGGTTGCTGTGACTGGGATGGATCTGAGTTTCCCTCTCCCTGAGACTGAGCCCGCACCAAGGGCTTGGCCTGAAGCCTTCCTCCCTGAGGCACCCACTGCCCTGGACTGGTGTGGTATGAGCCTCCCAGGGTTGGTCAGTGGGCAAAGCTGCTGCCCATTGTTCCTGAGGCAGGAGGCTGCTGCTGGACTCCCAGTGAGTCACTGCTCCTGTGTTGAAAGGGGCAGGCCCTGCTACAAGCCTGACCCACCCTGGTTCCTTGGTAGAGGGTGGGCCAATCATTTAGCCACGTCACACTTTGGACTCCCTGGAGGCCTGGCACACTGATCTAGGTTGAATGGGGGTCTCTTGGAGTGGCTGATCTAGCCATCTGACTTTGGCTTAAGACACCCAATTGTGGCCCAGGTACCTTGCCCTATATCCAGAAACCTTTGAATCTGCTATCACAGAGAGTTTTGCTTATGTTCAGCTCATGCCAGTAACTCCTGAATGGGTAGAGCAAGGCAGGGAGAATGACTCCTGGAAGTTAGAAATATAGCAAAATGTCTTTCCACTTTATAAGTTGTAGCTATGAGCCTGGGTGCAGAGTCCTATAGATGTGGCTCTAATCTCTACCCTGTGTTTGCTGACTCCATGACCTTCGACAATATCTTGGACTCTTAAAGCCAGGTTTCTGCCTTTGTTCAGGTGAAAAGAACAGGAATTGTGAGCTTGAAATGAGATAATGATGTATTGTGCCTGGCATAGGACCTGGTGTAGCCCTGGAGAGGCTACAAGACTTATAGGGACAAGATCTACAAGTATTTGAGTAGGGAGACCTGGATCCAGCTCCTTGTGTCTTTCCCAGGACGACTAGAGAATCATCTCCCCAGGATGTTCCTAGATAGGGTAATGAGTGTGGGTCTGGGGAGGATCAGGCCTGGGATGGCAGAACTGGGCCACAGTCATAGCTTCTTTGCCCACTAACACAACAGTGGAATGGGGTAAGGGGCTTTGGGAGCCCCAGGCACAGCCTTCTCTGAGTCCTTTGGGGGGAAAGACAGCTTTTTGACAGCAAGAGGGTGCGACAAAGTGAGAAATTAGTCTTTATCCTTTCCCTCGGCACCATTTAGCCCTTCTGCCTATGCTAGGGTAAGGAGGCAGTCTGGGTGGGTGAGGGGCTGCCTGAAGCCAGGGAAGCTCTTCTCAGTGCTGAAGCTTTGGTCCTGTAAGCCAGGACTGGGTTCTTACCAGCCTCTGTGGAGTCCTGATGCTGCGAGCAAGGCGTGGGTCAGGGGAGAGGCCAGAGTTTGTGGGCCTAGGCAGTGCCACTTTTGAGCAGTGTGGATTTAGCCCCTCCTACATAGATGCTATGTGTGATGAGTGACAGAGGGGAACTTCTGATTGTGTTAATTTCCACAGCTCCTCCTCTTGATCTCGAGCCCTAGCACACTCCTGTCCTGGGCTGGGAACTGGACAGCCCTGGAGTGGGTTCTTCTCTGTGGCCCTTTAAAGAATAGGTCTAGTGTGCTGGGACTACTGTCTTGGGACCTTCAGGACCTGGTCCTAAATTGGCACTCAGAGGAGACAGAGATTAGATGTGACCCCTATATCAGCTGCTTCCTGTCACCACCTTCCCCCATTAACAAGCCTAGAATTCCCTACCCAACTGAATAGGCTTTTATCATCTCCCAAGCTGGAGTCAGTACAACCTCTGGTACAGTGCTTGCATATGTACTCTGCTGGTGGCTGTGGCCATGCAGAGGGAGATGACATCGTCTCACTTACAGCTCCTGCCCTCTGTCCAGGAAGGCCAGGACCTGGAACCTCAGCTTATGGGCAGGCCTGGGCCCAGGGAGCTCAGTCAGCTGAGGAACTGGTCCCAGCCCTCTCTGTGCTGCTGCTTAGCCCCCTCCCCAGCCACTCTGTCTCTGCCTAGGTCAAGGTCATGGACCCTGTGCCTTTCTGCCTCCCTAGGGCTATACCTCAGAGTACCCTTGTCCTGGTCTTGGGGCCTTTCAGGCAGTCTCTGTTCACCTTTTCCCATAGCTGTCCTCTGGCCCTGTTAGAGATGGCAGATAGAGCTCAGCAGGAAGCCTGGGCTGCAGCAGTCACTCATAAAACAGGAAGACTGTGGTTGCTGTCCTTGTCGCTGTTGCTGTTCCTTGGGGCAGGCCCCTCCTTCCTGAGGAGCTAGGCCTCTTCCCCTTTCCTCAGCTTCTGACCACCACTTGCTCCATCTTGTCCTCGTTTCCACAGAGTCTCCCTCTCCAGGCCAGCCTCTGCCGCCAGTGTTGCACTTCTGCCTCCATGCCACCCCAAGCACTTTTTGCTGTCCTGTTGGCAGAAACTTGAGGACTAGCTGCCTCAGGGGAGGGCATAAGAGCAGAAGTTCTGCTTCTGCTTCTCCTGCTGACCTCTTGCTTATACTCCTTCTCAGGCCTAATTGGTTAATTTGGCTTTCCTTCTAATTGGGCATTTCCCAGGCGAAGGCCTAGTTCCTCATCACATACCTGAAAGTTGGGAGTAGAAATGAGGGATCAAGAAGCCAATGGCTCACTTGGAAGAGGGCAAGTTTCAGCAGGGGCCAGAATTTCCCTCTTTCCTCACTTGTTGTTCTATCTACTTGTAGTCAGCCTCCTGGCCCCAGAAGTGCCCATGGTGCCTAGTAACTCTAAATAAAAGCAGTAGAAAGCCCTGAGAAGTATGGAGGGGGTTAACGTGGGAATAGAGGTCAGGTCCTTTTTCCTGCCCTACTTTCTTCATTACAAGACTGGGTGCCCTTCCGCTCTGATCACTGGAGCCTGTTGGAAGCCCCTCTGGGCTCCCAATGCCTCCTGTTCCTTTCCTTGTTAAGGAGAGTGGTGAATGTACATATGACAGAGGGGATGCAGGTCCACAGGTTCAAGAGAGCTCTGTGGGATCTTCTGGGCAAAGTTTCTCTACAGGAAGCATCCGCTTGGTCCCTAGGATTAGGGAAGTTGCTGGGTCTCTTTTAATCAGGACAATTCCTATGCCAGCGGGTGCTGTGGCAAGTCAGGCTGCTGTATACACTGTGTGTGTGGTTGCCCCACAGGGCCCATTTCCCCAACAGGAGGGAAATGAAGCTCTGGAGACCAGGAGATATTGCTGGAGCTTGTACAGGGATTTGAGGACTTGATTGTACACACTTTGACTCTTTGTCCTGTACTGGACAGCTCCTTCACACTGTCAGTATTCAGCCCTACTGCTTCCTCTTTTAGGAAGCTGTCCAGAGTCTCTGGAAACTTGTTTGACCTCTAAAGCCACGACACTCACCTTTGACTCCTAGCTCTCTTGTAACACCTGGACCCAGGGCAAGGTGCACTAGGGGCTCATAAATCCTTATTAAAAGGACCAAGCTGGGTATGGTGGTACATGCCTGTAATCCCACTCGGGAGGCTGAGGCAGGAGAATCACTACAAGTTTGAGGCCCAGGCTGGGCTACATAGTGAATTCAAGGCAGGCCAAACTTCATAGTGAAACTCTGTCTCAAAAAAAAAAAAAATAAATAAAAAATAAATAAATATAAAATAATAATAATAATAATAATAATAATAAAAAAATAAAACAACCAATGTCAGCCCTTCCAAGCTTTAAAAGGAGCACCAGGAGCCAGACTTTCTCCTGTCTCTTCTTCACAGGAGAGGGGTTCTCTGTATTCACTGTGCTAAGGCCTGGGACTTCACAAAGAGTCCCACAGCCATACCACCCCCAGACAAAACCCATGGGGTAGGCTCGTGGAGAGAGGCTGCGCCTTGTCCTGCCTTCCATCTAAGCCACACCTCCGACAGAGCAGCTCTTGTCCACCAGAAGGCCGGGGAAAGGGGGAAGGTTACAATGGGAACAGATGCTGAGATCCAGAGCCCAGGGCCTTGGCTCCTCTTCCCTCTGGGGGGCTGGGACAGGCCCATTTCTCCAAGGGTGGGGCTGGCCTGTTGGGGCTGGTGCTGCCCAGCTGGATTTGAGGTTGGGGTGGGGCTGCCAGGCAGGCTGAGCCCCTTGTTTGGCAGCCGCTAACCCCTCACCTACTGTCTCCAAACCAGTCAGATCAGCCTCCAGAGTCACTTGTTATCGGGTCAACAGATGAAGAGCGTGTGAAAGGCCTAGTGACCCTGCATAGCTGAGTGGCAAGAAATAAAATAGTTTTGCTGGAGGGGAAGTTCTCCCCAGCCTCCCCCTCTTCAAAAAGAAAAGAACCTGGGTATCTCCAGCACTACCACTGGAAGAGCCGCCTGACCTGCCAGGGGTGGGCAATTTGCTTTTTAAATAAGGATCCTGCAGAGGACGTCAAAGTCCAAGCCTCATAGACTGCAGAGGTGGCATTTGGGCTGCCTTTGGCCAGGGGTTGATTGTTTTGAAATCCTGTATACTGTGCCTGAGGGGAAAGCTATGCTCTCAGCCCTCCTTCTCTGACTGCCTCTGTTGGGGCTTCTAGCAGCTTTTTCCCATCCCATGCAAGGGCTGATGCCAGCCTTCCGGATTTCAGGCCTTGGTGTCATGGATCCTAGTACTCCCAAACAGCTAGCAGTTTTCCAGGGCATTCTATCTGGCAGGCCCTGTCCATGCTGCACAGTTATATGTTGTTTTACCATACTCTTATTCCCATTTTATGGATAGGGACAGAGAGGTTCAGAGAGGTCACTGACTTGGCCAAGGCACACAGCTAGTAGGTGGCAAGGCTGGGATTTGAGCCTGGGCAGTCCAATGCCAGAGTCTTAGCATCTAAGTCACCCCAATCACCACTGCCTCGTGGAAGTCTATGGGAGGGTCTCTGAGACCTGAGCCTGGAGGGATGCTGGCATTGTCCTCCTTGGCTCCACCGGAAGCCCTGGCAGCCCCAGCTCGGCCCTGAGTAATGCTGTCAGTGCTTGTATACATCTCCTGTTTTCTACTGTGGAATACCACGGCTATGGATGGACAGGTGGTGGTCCCATGAGGTCAGCACAAGAGGACCAGGATGGCTGTGGGGCCCCCTTAGAAAGGTTTTATGGCTGTCCCAGGCCTTTTGAGTTTTAGATAAGCTCAGCACAGCAGAACCCAGAGCATCACAGACCAGAATTCTGCCTGGTGAGTGGATGAGAGGGAACTATCTGGGCTGAGCCACTGGGGTGCTTCCTAGAAGAGGTTGCCCACTTTATTTTTTTATTTTTATTTTTATTATTTATTTATTTATTTTTTGTGGCACTGGGGATTGAACTCACAACCTCATGCCTGCCAGACAGGCACTTAAGCCACTGAGCCAAACTCCCGGCCCTGTTGCCCACTTCAGTCTAGACCTCTGGTCTGAGAAGGACGTGGATGACAGAAGAAGGCTAGCATATGTGACATGCCTGGTTTAGGTGCTGGAAACCTACTGTGGAGTACCACTTTCCCACTCACAGAGCTGTGTCCTGGGAGAATGTGGCTGATCTCAAGGGGCTGATGTCACAGTCCCAAGAAACTGTGGAGAAAATGAAGGGCTCTGGGGAAGGAGAAAGCAGTATTTAAGAAGGATGCAGCACCATTGCTAGGATGCTGCAGAGGCTTTTGGGTTGCCTGGGCTTGTTGTTCAGGGCCGGGTCTCTGTGATAACAGAGGCCTCTTATCTCTTCTGAGCTTCACACTTGGAATATTGGTCTTGCTCCTTGTATCCCTTATAATCAACTTGGGACATCTCATGGCAGACTCCTGGGTAGGCACAGCAGCCCCCTGGCCTTCTTTGGTCCCGGTCCTGTGGCTGGCTGTAATGTGGTGAAGGGTGATGACCAGGCAAGGGCTGAGGATGGTGGTCATCCCCTGGGTGACATGGGGAGTCTAAGCTTTTCTGTGCTGTAACAGTGTGCAGAGCACTTCCTGGAGCCCTGGCTCTGCTACTCTCAGGGTAGGGAGACTGAGCCCCAGTATTTTCCTCACACACTGATTCTGTTACCCTCACTTCATCTTTTTCAGACATTGTGTGGCTCCAAATGAGAGGCCATATGGAGTGAAGCGAGAAGCAGAGCTCTAGGTTTATTTTTTATTTATTTATTTATTTTTTGCAGCACTGAGGATTGAACTCACAGCCTCGCGCCTGTCAGACAGGCGCTTAAGTCACTGAGCCAAACTCCCGGCCCTGGTTTTTTTTGAGGCAGAGTCACACTGTGTAGCTCAGGCCAGCCTTGTGCTCTCATTGTAGCCCAAGCCGGCCTCAAACTCACAACGCTCCTCCTACCTCATAAGAGCTCTAGGTTAAAATCCTTCCTGCCATTTTCTCCAATTGATCTTGGACAAAAAGCAGTTTGGAAATCTTTTGTAAAACCCTTGTCTTTGTAGTGTATTTGAACCAGGGTTTGACTATGGGGTGGGGAGTGGGGTTTAGTCTCGGTGGCCATAACTATTCTTGCCTTTCTACTTTGAGACAGCACAGGCGAACACACACTCTCAGAGGGTGGTGCTCTCCTTTGGGTGACCCAGGTGCATTTTTTGGTGGCACATTCTTGGCCTTCTTAAGAACTTACTTAGGCTACCTCTGTACCTGAGGAAGCCAGCTCCTCGTGGGCTGGAAAGAATGGTGGGAAGGGACAGCAGATGCCAGCTCCTCCCTACACTCTTGCCCTTTTGGAATGAAGTGGATTAGGCCATGTACAATTGTGATTAAAATCATGCTGTGTGGGAACCATTGGATGCTTTGCCTTGAGCAGGAATAGGAGGTGCTTATAGGGAGGAGGAGCCCAGGAGGCCGTTCAGCAGTGGTCAAGCCAGAGGTGCTGAGAACACTGGTATTGTTTTCTTCTTGTGGGTTTGGTATTAGGAATACCTTTCTGTTAGACTGAGGCTTTGCCCCTGTTGCTTTCTTTGCATGGCATTATTTTTATTTCTCTGACTCCTCATTCCTCCTATTTCTCTTTTTCTGCCTGTATCTCCTACTTTTGCTTAGCCCCTCCTTCTGTCTTGGGCCATGTCACTCTGCCTGTCTGAAGTATTTTAGGCTGGGCTGGGCTCCTTAGCAGCCCACAGACTAAGGGCAGACAGAGGACAGGGCAGGGACATGTCAGGTGCTGGGAATTCATCCTAGCTGCCTGCAACCCCCCTATCCCTGACCAGGAGAGGGCGGGACAGGAACTCCAAATGCCACCTCCTGCTGCTGGTCTTGGCGAGGTGCCGCCAGCCTTGGCAGTCAGAATGATGGAGTCAGGCTCACGTGGGCTGAGCTGTAACCTGAAGCATCCCCTGTGGAGTGTGGGGAGTCAATTTTAGCTGTAGTCTCTGCTTTTGTGTCTCCTTTCATGGCCCAAAGGAGACTGTAGCTTGAGACAACAGTGTAGGACCAGCCATCTGTGACCCTTGAAGTTCCCTGACCACCATCACGGAGGGAAGAGACTGGCGTCTAATTTGAACTAGTGCCTCAGAGCCATTGGGGGAGGCTTGGGTGCAAATTATCAAAGCGGACTCCAGGTGCGAGGTGCCTGCTTCCATGAAGTGGAGAGCATGAGTTGCCTGTGTACTTCTGAGACAAACACCCAGCACTTTCCTACCTGTACCCTGCACCTGACCCCTTAAACCCAGTAAGGCTCAGAAGCTATTTCCAGGGTGTGAATGCCCATGGCTTTGGCCTGCCATACGCACTGTCCTATTTTCAAGTGTTTAGCCTCCACTGGGGACCCAGAGCCTGCTCTATAGGTACCCCATAACAGCTACAGCCCCCTGCTCGGGTGCAGCAGAGGGACTAGCAAGTGCTTTCTGCTTCCATTGGCAGGCGGCAGCACAGGGGCTGAGGGGATGGAGATGTGAGCACCATTGCTGAGTGTCCCATGTGCTGAGTGCGAAGAGCAGAACATGACGACAAGCTACACTCCTGTGTTATAGGTGCCAAGCCCCAGGTTCAGGAAGGTAGAGTAAGCCACATAGCAGGGATGTGTCCAGGCTGGGCAGGAACCCAGGCATGGCTGGTAGCCAAGTCCTGGATCTGGCCCTGTCTCCCTACATGTCACCTCAGTTGGGACCAGAAGCCACGGTCTGCCCATCTGTAAAATGAAAGGCAGGGAGCTCTACTTGGCAAAGGCTTCCCTTTTGGCTGTGAAGGTACTTGGTGGGCAGTGCCAGGCAAGCAGACAAGGGGGAGGCATCTGGCCTCTTGCTGGGACTGCTCTTACAAGTAAATGAGCAGTATGGAGACAGGCCAGAGGGTGGCCCAGGGTGCCTCCCAAGCCTTTGGTCAAACGAGATTGTCAGGGAAATAGTCATCTGCAGGGATGCCACCAGCAAGGTCTTCAGCCTGCTAGAAACAGTCGATCTAGGGTTATAACTCAAGCTGGAGGACCCCTCTCCACTCTATTTTGTGACCCAGTTAAGGGCTGAGTTAGGCTGAGCTGTACCAGGGAGCATCCATACCTAAGGAGGGCCTGACAGAACAGAACAGGAATGAGTCGTGGCAGCCCATCCCTTGGCAAGGGTGTTTATCATGCTATCAGGACAACACCCTTCTCCACTAGAAGACAAAGCCTCTCTCCCTCTTTCACATGGCTGTGGCCCTGTGGCCTGCTCCTTAGTGATGAGATAATGTTTCCATGAGCCAGCCGGGTGTTGGGGTTGAGGCGCTGTCTTGCTGATCAGAAGCAGGAGGGGAGAGAGGGGTCATAGCCCAGGGAAGCTGGAGCCTAGACAGCCAGTGCCCCATGGAGCCTGATGCAGAGTTGGCTGCCTGTTCTCACCCAGGCCTGTGTGGGGAGCTGCAGGGACATAGATGAAGCCAAAGGAAGTGGGAGATACGCTGAGGGGAGGTGTAGGCTTCGGGAAGAATGGGAGTGGGATCAGAAGGTTCCCTAGGTCCCTGTCATGTCTCTGGTGGGTTCCATTTCACTCTTCCCACCCCTACTTTTTATTCCTTTGTTATCTTTGTTACACCTCCTTCAGGGGGAGAGATACCAGCTGTCATTTTTCTGAGAGTTGGAGGTATTGAGTCCCTCTCTCCAGAGCTGACTGGAGACTGTGTGCTTCAGCAAGCATTGCTGGGCATGGCCTCATTGTCCTGGTCCCTCCCTGCATAGGGAGGGTGGCCACTGCCCTCTCCATGGGCAGCACAACAGCACAACTGGCCACCCTTGGCAGAGGTGGGGTCTCTTCGTGATAGAGAACACTAAAGGGATATTACTTCTGAAATTAGAATGAAACACTTGTATTTGCAAAAATTTTCCAGTCTTATGATGAAAATGTCCTATTTTTATACTGCCATAGAAGAAATAGCACCAGGGTAATGTCTTGCAAATTATGTAGCTGATTTTGACAGAAAAATCTTTTGTTCCTCTGAGAAATTAAAGAAGGTTAACAGAGGCAGGGCCTTCTGAGTTTGCACTCATGGGGTTTATAGAAAGTCTGCGTGCCTTCTCATCATCCCTGCAGGAAGGTTATGGGTGGAATGCTGGCATCTAGGACCTGTCACTCATTGGAAAGATCTGGGAGAGGGAGGTGGTCATAGCTCTCTCTGGGCCGCTTTTTCTTCCTTTTTTATTTTAAAGAGAAGAAGAAAAATAGAAATAAAACAGTTTCAAATCAGGCTAATAGGAGAGTAGCAATAATTAATACATTGCCTACCGATATTGTCATAGTAGTTACTGAGTACAAGATACAGGCATGAAATAATGTTGGGCCTCTTTTTCCACCTGTACGTGTATGAAAAGAATGTGAGCCCATTTCACAGATGGGGAAGCTAAGGGACCAGCCCAGGGTCACACACTTTGCAGTAGATGACATTGCTCAGAAGAATGTATGGAGGAGTTGAAGGGTGTAAAGTGTCTGCCACCTGGGTGAGTGGTGACTGCCACAGAGAAGTGGAGATGTGCTCCTCCCTCTCCCCCTGTCAGCCAAAGCTGACAGTGAATTAGTTCCCTGGCATGGGTGCCAGGCCTCAGGGCCCACTCTCTGTGGTCCCTCGGAAATCTGCCAACCTGGGGAGCCTACTTCTTATTGAGACTTTCACAGCAAAACAGTATCCATAGACTCTTGGTCCACCTTCGAAAAGCTTGTTTTGGTCCTGTACCTCTCCTCAGAGACTGCTTCCTGTGACCCACTGGGTTGGAGGGGATCTGTTGTCCCCAGGTCCCAGAGGCTGCACCTAGATTTCTCTGCATTTTGGAAAACACGAAGGGGAAGAGGGTGAGGTCATCTCAGGGCAAGGCCCAAAGGAAACCTGAAGTCAGGTTTTAAGCCAATCTTGAAACCTGTTTCTGCCCATGACTCAGTAGCCCCTCCAAACATTCAATATGTGTTTGTCACTGTGCTAATCTGATCTGTATGTGTGTCCTTACTGTATCCTCATGGCTACTTGCGAAAGTGAGTACTGTTACTGTCTCCACTTTCCAGATTAAGCTGATGAGACTCAGAGAGATGGCATGGCCTGCCCAAGGCCACATGTAAGTGTTGCCTCTATGTTCAGGTCATACATGGTATGTGGCCCCTGACCTGGAGCACACTGGGACTCCCTGGCCTGCCTCAACTAGCACTCATATTTCCACTATCCTTTTTGTCTGCCTCAGAGTCCAACTCAACTCCCTTTTTCTGGAAGCAGTTCTCCCCTCAGCCCTGCCAGACCTGGCATTTCTGCCTTTGTTTCCAAGTTGTCTGGGGCTGACAGGAAGCAGACAAACTGAGTCCATCAAAATTTAGCAAACTGAAGATGGGCATGGTGGCACATGCCTGTAGTCCCAGCACTTGGGAGGCTGAGGCAGGAGGATCACTGTGAGTTTGAGACCAGCCTGGGTTACAATGTGAGCTCAAGGCCAGCCTGAACTGCACAGAGAGACCCTGTCTCATAAAAGACAAAAATAAATAAATAAATAAAAATTTAGCAAATTGGAAGAATCTTGTGTTCTGAAACTTGACAATTTCAGAATGTACATTGGCTCTGCTGTCATCAGCAGGGCTTGGAGCCTCAGCTGCTCCCTCACCTTCCAGGACTCTGGTGGGAAGTAGTCATTGGAAGGCAGACCCTCTCCAATCTAGCAGGTCAAATGACTCAGCCTTGGCCTAGAATGGGTACAGTAGTTTGGAAGCCCATGGTGTTCCCAGCTAGGGCTTGGCTTTCCCCATCTTGACTGCTTTGCAGGGTTCTGGCTCTGGAAGGAACAGAAAAGGAAGGAGAAGAAGCTAGGACCAGTTTTTCTGAGTCGCCATCCTCATCAAGCTTCCTACTTGGCAGTAACTCATGCATAGACCCCCCCCCAAATCCTTCAGGATGGAGTCTGGGCCTGGCTCTTAAGCAAGGCCAGTAAATTCTTGCAGGATCTATAAATGGGTTGGCTTCCATGGTGATGAATTTAATTCTGGTTCCTAAGGAGCTCCCAGACTTGAAGGTGGTTGTGTGCAACCATGTGACCTGGAGAAGCCACAAACCCTCCCTGAGCTAAAGTCTCCTTAGCTGAAAATGGTGGTTAACAGTGCAGCTGTTGAAGGACGAAAGTTAATGTGCATGACGCATGGCAAGGTTTCCCTGAACATTCATAATAGTTGTCTTAGTCACCAAGTAGCAGAGCCCGGTCTAGACTCAAGGTATGGGGCCAAGCTCTGGGAAGGAATAACTGAGCCCTCCCATTTTTCCCCAGACTAATGTTGCCCCACTCCAAGCCTGGAAGCTGTGTGGAGAGGTGGGTAAAGCAGCTTCAAGGCTTGGAGTGGGCTTCCCCTGCCAAGAAGCCAACAGGTTGAGTTCAGGTCTTGATTCATTATTCAACTGTGTGACTTTGAGCAAGTAACTTAACCTCTTAGAGTCAGTTTCCCCAGGGATAGGAGGGTGCTCCTGGCTCTGCTCAGGGTATGATGAGTACTGTCCGAGGCAGCATCAACCCAGTACGGGTCAAGCACCGGGCGGGGCAGCTGCTGTGAAGTGGATACTAATATTGACCTGACTCCATCACCTCTCAACCATTCAGCTGGGGCCTGGGCATTTGGGGTCATTGGTATCAACATAAGCTGACCTTTTGGAACTTCATGTTTGAGATGGACAGGTAAATGGACAGAGTGAGACAGAGGACAATCTGTGGTCAGAACTTAATGAAGCTTAGTCTGATCTGGCATGAGGCCAACTAATGCATAGCTGCAAAATTGGCTCCATTAGCTCTCTTAATGAACTACAAAAGCTGAGAAAATGAGTGTGTGAGAGAATGATGGCACATATCTGAGGCTCTAATTTGAAACTGTGGCTGGGAAGTTAGATTTGACACTATGATCAGATTTCCAAATAGCACAGATACCCCTGGAAAATATGGGGGATGGGCTCTGGCTTTGTAAGGCCAATGCTGAGGCCTTCAGAAAGAAACAGCTACTTCTGAACCTTGAACTCAGGATCAGTCCTGTCCTTGACATCTGCCCTTGGAGCTGAGGCTGAGGCTGTAGTCCATGCCCTTGTGGGCAGTACTGCCAGTGTGGGCTACACTAGTTGGTGGGGAGTCAAAGCCAACTGTGTTAATAACCATCCTAGGTGCTAGCAGTATGAGGCAGGGGTGGTCTCAACAATAGCTGAGAGATAAATCCCACTAATGGTGACTTTTATAAAATGAAGATATGTTCCCATGGGAGAACAATCCCAAACAACCATAGAATTAGGAACCAGAAGGGAATCTTAGAGATGGCTGAGTGGAAAACTCATTAAGGAGGAAGTAAGCTAGTGCTTTTTCTCATCCATAGTCTTCATGGAGTATAGGGGCTCCCATAGCAAAAACAGGATGAATCAAAACCTATGTTTTCCAGTCACGCTCTGTTCAGTTCAGTGCCCTGTGTGTTTGGTGTGGAGCTTGTACACTGTAGTTTAATCAATAGCTGGGAAGGCAGCTCTTCAGCTTCCTGGCCTACCTTGGCCTGAGATGGAATGAGACCTCTGAGATAAGAGAGAAAGTGATGGAGGAACATATCAGCCACTTCTCTCAATCCTCTGGCAAAAAACAAAGCTGAAATCCCAAGAAAATAAAGGACCCAGTGATGTTACCTCAGCACTCAGGCCATGTGCTGGGCTTGTGTCGTGTGCTGGCCTCCATCTTTATGGGAGAGTCCATAAGCGATATGTTCATGTGAGACTTCCTATGCCTTTTGCAAACTTGCTGTTGAAGGTATTGCTAGAATGTTGGAACTTTTTCCCCTTTCACATAAGGTTTGGCATTAAATTCCTTTTAGAATTCGATCTTGGAGAAAGTTCAGTGAGTTTATGTTCATCTCTGACAGAAGCAGTGGCATCTACCTGTATCTTTCTTTGTCAAGTCTTCCAGGAAGCTCAGAATTAAAATTTGTCTTTGTTTATAGTTGTGAACTTAAGTGGATTTCTGGCACATTTTATTTTTCTCTTCAGTCTTAAGAGAATATGATGTTTTTGATAATTTGACCTCTACCGTGTTTTGGAATTATAAAATGCCTGAAATCCTGTTGTCAATAAGCGAGGTATATGGAAATAATGTGATTTGGAGTGTCTCTTGGGGAATAAGAGAAACTACATCTCTGGCTTCCAGGAGGTTCTCGTTTGCTTTTGGGGCTGTGGCATTAAATTTAGAGTGTCATCTTCTTAATTTGTTACTGCCTCATTGATGGGAGAGATTACAAGTCAGCTGTCTTCCTCTGGAAAGAATGGGTGTTCCGGCCAGAGCCACTGGGCAGCCGGATTAGGGCTGCAGGTTAATTGCTGGGGTGTGAATGTTGGGATTTTTGTTGCATGGTGTGGCAGTGGGCAGGCTGTTTGTCCAGGCTGCTCATCTCAGACTCCTGTGTGTTGAGACAGGTGGAGATATCGTGAACACTTTTACTTGAGAAGAACCTAGTGCTGGGGTTGTTATCAGGTGTTTTGCTTCTAACAGTGGCTCACCAACTAGATGCTTCCAGGTTCTGGATTGCTCGCTGACCCCTCTAGAGTTAAATTCCAGGTTCTTCTCTCAAACAAAGAATTGAACAAAATGAGTGAAAAACAGTGGCCGAGTTTATTCAAGAAAGTAAAAGTGAAGGGTGGGGAAGAAGTTGGCTTAGCAGACTGAGGCTGAGCCAAGTAAAGAGAAACAGCAGGTGAGAGCAAAGATAAAACTGCTTCCGAGGAGCGCCACCTGTGCCACCATGCGGAGTTACAGTGGCAAGCTCTCCATGACTCGCTTCTCCTTCTATGCTGTACAAAGCTCAAGGAAACTCGTGAGAATTTCTGCATATAGGTCCTGAGAAGCAATGCTGGGATACCATGTCTCAGACTGAAGTCAGGTCTAGATCATCCTATTGAAAACCTGCTTCAGTTCTCTTGAGATGTCCCTGTGCAGGGCTTTGGAAATTGTTCTGTGCATGTGTCTGGGATTTTTTTTTTTTTTTTTTTTTTTTTTTGGTCTTTTTGAGACAGGGTCTCGCTATGTGGTTCAGGCTAGCCTTGGGCTCACTTCATAGCACAGGCTGATATCGAACTTGCAGCAATCCTCCTGCCTCACCCTCCCGAGTACTGAGATTACAGGAGAGCACCACCATGTGTGGCTCAGGATCTTATAATTGACAGGTCATGCCTACTACCCCAGCCAGCTTTGCCACACCCTAATCTCCTATCTCAGGGTGAGCTGATGAGGACACCAAATGTGTGGGTGGGTGTGTGGCTGGGTAGATGGCTCTTCCTGGGCTGAGAGAAGGCTGGAGAAGAGTATTAGGGGCTGGGTCCTAAGGCTGTATCTTTAGAGTTGTCATAGGAACCCCAGCTCTGTCTGATGCTCTAGGAAGACAGAGTGCCTTCCCAGCTCTGGGCAATGGCAGGTATTTAGCTCTGCAGAGGAGATGGGGCCTCCATGGGGGAAGGTCTGAATGGAGGTGTCTAGGCTTTGTCACCGTCCTGGACAGGGCTGTCACAGGTTGGATTATGACCCCAAGATCCCCAGTCTTTCCCGAGTACCTCCTTGTGGCCAGTTCTCTGCTAGGTGCTTTGGAGAAATTGAAAATATTGGAAGAATAATGGACAGACAGATGAGTCCCACTCTCTGAGAGTACAAAGTCAATGCTTGAGAGGCTGGAGACACATGCCTACTCACGAGACCCCACCCCTACCATACTCTCCATATATCATGCGTGAACCTTATATAGGGATATAGTCATACGCTCATGTTCCCGTGCACACCCCACTTCTATGTATTTACACACCTATTCACACATTTATTTTAGAACAAGTTTTCCAAGTCTTGTGCAAGCTGTGTTTTGGGCCATTGACTGTCTAATTTGGGCCTTGGCCCCTCCTCTCATCTCCCCCCAGGTGGGGTTGTGTGGATGATTTGTCAAAAATCCTGTTCTCCTCCTTCTTCCAGTCTTGCCTTTTGCAGTAGAGGACCCCCAGGGTGATGATTTCATCTTCTTGGGCTCTGTTTCCTCAATCGCAAATTGGGGCTAATGATCCCCACCCTTCTTACCTCACAGGGCGGCACCAAGCATTCCCGTGAGATAAAGGACAACAGAGTGTTTTTCTTTTCTTTCTTTCTTTCTTTCTTTTCTTTTCTTTTCTTTTTTTTTTTTTTTTGGCGGGGGGGCGGGGCGGGGCTTTTTGAGACAGGGTCTAGCTATGCAGCCTGGCTTTGAGCTCACTTTGTAGTCCAGGCTGGTTTTGAACTTGCAATGATCCTCTTGCCTCAGCCTCCTGAGTGTTGCGATTACAGGCGTGGGCCACCACACCAGGCTTGCAGATTGTTTTCCCAACAGCCAACTGCTGTCATTTTCCCAGTTCTGGAATTAAAAAATTCTTCCATCCTCAAATGAGCTCTGTTCTTGCTAGCACAGAGCTTGTGAGGGGTCCTGGCTTTTCCATGGCCCTGTTCCATCTGGTATTGTTACAGGAGTATGAGCACTCTGCACTAAAGTTTTGCTGAGGTTTACTGACTGGTGAGGTCAGCAGGACTCCTAACCATCTAGCTGGCAGTCTGGAGCAGGTGAGAGAAATTGGCAAAGCAGGGTGAAGGGAGAAGGAGAAGTGGAAAACAATGTATCGGAAGCTGACTCCAAGCCAGCGAGGTGGTACACACCTTTAATCCCAGCACTCGGGAAGCTGAGGCAGGAGATTCATTGTGAGTTTGAGACCAGCCTGGGCTACAAAGTGAACTCAAGGCCAACCTAAACTGCATAGTGAGACCCCATCTCAAAAAATAGGGCCAGGGATTTAGCTCAGTGGCTTAACCGCCTGCCTGGCAGGGGTGAGTTTATGAGTTCGATCCCTGGTACCAAACAAACAAACAAACAAACAAAAAGCTGGCTCTAGAAAAGTTGTCATTTGTGTAAGAAAATGTCACCTCAAATTTAATTCTGTCTA
>RJWM01013291.1:0-54811 GCA_004363535.1 Dasyprocta punctata | reverse complement strand
TTTTTTTTTTTTTTTTTTAAGACAGTCTCACTATGTAGCCCAGGCTGGGCTCAAACTCACGGATATCCTCCTGCCTCTGCCTCCAGAGTGCTGGGATCACTGGCGCACACCAGCATGCCCGGCCCCAGGAGCTTTTAATCTCAAAGCCACTGATTTCCTTTAAGCCTGAGGTATGATAAGAGCTGGCCTTTTCAGGGCTGCTTACTCTGGAATGAATTAATCCCTGAAGGGCATGGGCAAATTGGAAGGAATACCAGGAAGATTCCCCAGACACCAGGACATGTCCCACGGTGGGCATTAAATCCTCGGAGGAGCACTACAATCAAATTGGTGCTGTTGAACATTTCAAAGGCAGAACTGTGGAGCAAGAGAGACAATGGTGCTCACTTTGGGCCATTTTTATGGTCAAACAACAGCTGTGTTCAGCCAGAACAGCTGACCAGAGAAAGATGGATCACAACCGGATAGTGATAGTGAGATGTCCGCTCCGCCCACGACACTGTGTCCCCGGAGGTTCCTCTCATAGCTGGGTTTCACTCAGAGTGCAGGTGCCCTGACCTCGGGGAGGACATCTGGGCTTCTGAGGAATCCAAAGCGCCTCTTCACCTCCTCCTGCTAATGGAGACTCCACCACCAGGAAGGTCCCACCATGGATTGTGAAGAATGAATGACTGCAGGGAATCTTTGTTGTGCTATCAGCTGTAATTATTTTAATCCGAGCATACTCCCGCATAGGACTGACATCATAAATGCTGTTTTCTAGAACAAATAGCTGTCAGAGCTGCCAAGCAGAGTGGCTTAGTGTTTTATATCATTACAATATTTAATTTCAATGCTGCATTTTTTTTTCCCACGGAGCACTTTTCAAGACTGTTTCTTCCACTTCTGTCTGGAAAATTGGAGACGAGAGAGGCAAGAAGGAAGAGGCCATTCTCTCACTTCAAAATAACTATTGACCTTGAAGTTAAGAAAAAAATAGAAGGGAGAGAGAAAGAAGGAGGATGAAGAGGAGGAGAGGTGAGGGAGAAAGAAGGAGGAGGAACTGGGAAGAGAGGAAGAAGGGGAGAAAGAAGGAGGGATGGAAGAAGTAGAGGAAGAGGAAGAAAAAGAGGAAAGAAGAGGAGAAGAAGGAAGAAAGGGAGGGAGGGAGGAAGAGAGGGAAGAACGAAAGAGACCAAGAACACTGATACATTGCTTCCATTCATGGCTAGGGCAATATTTTGCCTGGGTGGATAAAAGTAGCCAGTAACTGAGTTTCTTTCCCTGCCCAAGTACTTGAAGGAGAAAGGACCAGGGAACACAGTTATCTCAGGAGCCTGGTTAATTGTGGGCTCCTTTGAAATGTTTTTACTAGCAGAATAAAGAGTTCATGTTCAGACAGGCTTACTTTATACCATTAGGGTTCCCAACAGATCTCAGATCTGGTTGGTTTTGACTTAAGACCAACAATTTTAAATTCACAATCAACTGAGCTACTTTTACTTTTTGACTAAATTTTCCTCTTTATTCCAAAAGAAACAGCTTCAGATTAAGAGAAGTTGCAGGAATTGTGTGTTAGTTTTCTGTTACTGTAACAAAATACCTGAGACAATAAATTTAAAAAGAGGTTTATTGTGGCTTACAGTTTCTGAGGTCTCAGTCCAAGGCTGATCGGCCTGTGGCAAGGCAGCACCTCAAGGTGGGAGGGCCTGGTGGAGCAAGCAGTTGCCCCCATGGTCATGGCAGCCAGGAAGCAAAAGAAGGGGAAAGAGGAGGGGCCAGGGTCCCAACGTCCCCTTCAAGGTCATGCTCCCATATTACCAGAAGAACTTCCAATGAGACCTGCATTTTAAAGGTCCCCCCTCCCATAGCACCACAGACCAGGGACCAAGCTTTTAAGACATGGGCCTTGGGATGGGGGCACTTATCAAAACCATAGCAAAGAGTATCAAGAGCTCCCACCCACCCTTGCCCAGATTTACCTGTTACTTTTTTTTGCCTTATCAGCTGCTTTCTCTTTCGCTGTGCACATTCCTTTTCCTTAACCCTGCTGAGGTAAACTGGAGCTACCACATCTTCCCTTTAGGGACTTCCAAGTACGTTCTCCTAGGAATAAAAACATTCTCTTACATAACTGCTGTATAACAATCCTAGTTGGAAGATTTACCATCCGTACCGTGCTAATATCTGATCCACTGTCCAGACTGAAATGTCATCAACTACCCAAATGATGTGGTTTGTTGCCGTGAGCTACCTGGTTCAGCACCTAACTCAGGACTGCGCCTCGCCTTCAAGTGGCTGTTACATCTCCCTAGCTTCCTCCAATCCTAAATAGCTTCCCCACTGCTGGTTTTTTTTTTCTTTTTTATTGGAATGATTTTGAAGATTACAGACAAATTATTTTGTAGATTCTCCCACCAGCTGGGTTTTTTCCATGTTTCTTCATGACCTCGGTGCTTCTCAGGGGGTACAAGATCACCCTAGTTCTTTAGCGAAGGTGGTTTCCAGGTCCTACCACTACGAAGTTGCTCTTTTCTCTTGTGTATTTTATTTTGTTTTGTTTTATTTTATTTTTTGGTACCAGGAATCGAACTCAAGACCTTGTTCTTGCCAGGCAGGTGCTTATGTCACTGAGCTATATTCCCAACCCCTTCTCATTGTATTTAGTAGCAATCTATGGGATGAGGCCTGGAAACTAGAAACTCCTCATCATTCTTTTGTCCTTAGCCTGAGGTGATGACTTTTATACAATAATCTCTCCACGTTCCTCCTACATTAATTCATTGTCTTCTCCTATCAAGAGCAGCTTTCTCTGTTTCTTTGTTTGTTTGTGTTTTCAGGTTTTTTCTTTCTTTTTCATTGATGATCATCTCCAAATTCTTCTCATTTTAACTCTGTACTTGGGAAACCGAGCAAAGGCTCAACCACGAATAAACTGAAGTCTCCGGCTGAGTGATCACTTCCTCCTGCCGTAGGACAACCTGGAATCATGGGAGTTTGCTTCATTCCAGCTGAGGATGAAAAGGAAGAAGGGAGCACCCAAGGGAGTTCCCGCCCCAAGGAGCAGGACTCGGGTGGAGCCAGGCCCCAGCCCGCTGCCACTCACAGCTGGAGAAGCAGCTCCCTGGGCAAAGCCTGCATGACAACCTCCCAGGCCTGTTGGTACCCTAACTCCAAGGTTCAAGGTTATGAAATGGAAGCTCCTTGGGTGGGGCTTTGTCTCTTAGTCTCCTCTGTGGCCTCAGAATCATGTCCCAGACTGAATTAGGATGCTCTCCACCAGGGTACTGCGGGTGAGTGAATGGATGGATAAACACAGCCCTTGAACTCAGAGGGGTCCCACCGGTGCTAGAGTAGAAGAACCGACAGCCAGTGAGGTGACAGGGCAGAAGTGTGTGACAACAGTAAGTGTGCAACTCCCTAGGTAAGAAGCACAAGTGGAGGATTATTAGGAGCCACCCTGAAGATGCGATCATAACTGTTTCCTTCTGAGGTGCACAGGCATAATTATCAAAATAATTATTTTAAAGTTCTAATAACAAGCAACACAGGAAACAAATTCCTCAGGTTTTGTTGTCCTCAACTGCAAATGACAACAGTGGACTTTATTCTCTGAGGTGCCTGCCCCGCTGGCATGATTCTGGAACCTAGAACTAGCATCTGCTGGGCACCTTCATGTCCTTCCTGAGTGCCCTATCTTTAATGCAAAACTGAGAAATAATTAGCCCTAACAGGAGAAGCAGAAACAGCATTGTGATTCGTGGTTCTTCTAACTGTGTTCTCCCTTCTGCACATTTGAGCTTCCCCACCCTGCCTAGAATAACAGGCTCTGCGTGCCACAGACCAACGTCGCGCACTCCGGTGTAATGAGTGCGTGGGGGTTGGGGGGCTGATTCCCAGCCAGCTGCTTCCTATTTTCCACTTTGGGTACAGAGGTACAGGCTCCTGTCACCATGCTTACAGGCCCAAATGTGCTGTGCAACACCCATCAATTTCCTGACATTCCAGTGACCTTCGTGGGGTCTGTGAGAGCCACGTTTCGCATGGAAGATGGAGCTGTAAATACTCTCTCTGTGCGGTAAACACCGAACTTGCGCTGGCGTCGCACTCCTGTCCTCCCTGAGCCTCCATCTCTCAGAGGAGATTTATTCACTGCCGTGGAAAATTCCAGCCCAAGGCGAGCAGCTCACCCCAACCCAGCATCACAGCAGCTTGCTCCTTGCTGCTACCTGTTCTCACCACACACACACACACACACACACACAGGCACTCACACGTGCACACACTCATGCACACACACGTACACATACGCACACACACACGTATATACACACATGCGCACATGCACACACACGTGTGCACACACATGCACACCCACACACACGAGGCACACACAATGCACACACACGAATACACACACATGCACACATGCACCCTGCCAGAGATTATGAATCTGAGAGCCGAAAAGCACCCAAGAAACCTGGACTAGAATATGGACCATGGTGCTAGCAGGCTTTGCTGGGTGATGGGCTTTAGAATGATTTGTTTTTCATTTAGCTTTTGTTGAGCTGGATTTTAATTTTCTGCAATAGTCAAATAGTCCTTACATAATTTGCTAAATATAGTATTTATCTATGGTTCCCTTGGAAGACAGGAAATGTAAGAGAATCACCAAGATGTACCCACTTCCCACTCTAGTAGCTTCCTAGGGGTCACTGGGCCTGTCCAGGTTCCATAAGAATCCCCACTTTCTGGGGTGAGCTCACAGCAGACCGCAGGGGCACAGAGACCTGCTGTCATTTTGGCCCCAGGGAATAGCTGGTTACCATCTCTTACAGCTGAGGGGCATCTTACTGGGGCTGTGGAGACGGTGGAGGAGGAGGTGTGCCGCCACGTGCTGCCCCACTGTGTTGCCGAGGTGCAGAGCTCAGCCAGACACCAGGTGTGAAGGTCAGGCAAGGGTCACCAAGGTCTCAAAGAGAAAGCTGAGCCCTGCCTTCCCTGCAGCCTCTGTCCAGGGCGGGGGCTGTGGCAGGGCTAAAGGGCATCCACTCAGGGACTGGGGACAGGCAGGACATGGCTCTGGGACCTCTGAGCCACGGGATGGGGGCCCACAGCATCTGAGCCCCTAGCAGATCCTGGCAGACTGAACCTCAGCTTGGGTCTGAAGACTCCCCTAAAGGAGTCAGCATTCGATGATGGGCAGTAAGGAAGAGAGGGCACAGGGAGGTGAGCCCAAGGTTCTGGGAATCCACATTTCTGGGGCTCTTCTTCCAGATCTAGGACCACCCTTTATGAGATGTGCCCTCACAGTGCCCCCAAGACAGAGACTCAGAAACAAGGTTCCGCAAGGCATGGGCTTTGCCGAGGTCTCCCCACGTGGCAGAGTCTGGATGAGGGGGCTCATCCGAGTTCAGTGTTCAGTGTTCAGCCTCCTCCCCTCCTGGCCACCTTCAGACCCCCACAGCCACTCGGGCATGACCCAAAGTGTGCAAGGGACAGCTCCTCCAGAATGGGGGACTCAGGACACAGGAGGCCTCCAGGACACACTGTGCCATGGGAAGAGTTGTGCTCCAGGGAGGAGTCAGCAGGAAAAGCCAGATGCAGACCAATTCCTCCTGTCCCCTCCCAGAAGCCACACCCCAGCTTCTCAAACCCCCAAAGCTCCCTCCCCAGAGAGGAGGACGTTATCTCATCTACCCCCAACCCCCACCCCGACCCAAGAAATCAGGGATTGATAATAAGCTATGCTCTTGGCCACCCACCTACAGCTCTCTGGCCCACCCCCCACTCCCAATTGATTTCTGAAATTATAATTAAGACCCCAGCAGAAGGCATTAGCTGCCCGCGTTATTTGTTCAGCTTATCGATTAGCTATTTCTCAGAAGTTGATTAGCATCCCAAGGCGGCGGGGGTGGGGGAGGGGCGGGGAATTGGGTCTCTGTGGTTTCTTGGGGCTTGGGCTGCTCCCTGATTATTAGATGCAGCCATCCTGCAGCGAGCAGCTGTAGCAAGGTCACACTTGCATGCAAAGCAGGAGCTAAGATCTACATGTCTAAGTGCCAGCAGCCAGGCTGCCTGGAAGACAATGCTGCAAGCCAGGAGAAGGCAGGGAAGGGAAACGAGGGAGAATGGGAGGAAGGGCCCTGAGAGAGCACAGAGGCTCCCAGGGACCAGAGGTGGGGTGAGCATGGCTCTCACGGTGACAGCTGATGGGGAAGCCTCAATACCCCCGTCCCGAGGAAAATCTGTGAAGTGGGTTTCCACGCAGAAACCTGCATGTCCTGATGGGTCAAAAGCCAGGGATGAAGATGAAAAATCAGTGTCTTTGCCTGGAGGAAACATAGCCTGGCTGAGATTTTACCAAGCAGTGTGACTCTGGGGCAGGCAGTGAGGGGCGTGGCAGACCATCAAGAACAGTATTAATGTCTGTCCCCTCTGAGCACCGCCACACTTCTTGGCAATGCTGGCCTTGGCCAGGTGAGGCACTCCTGTGTTTTGGGTATGGTCCAAGTGTATCCCCCAATGACTCCTGAGTGGGAGGCTCAGTCTTTAGACTGGTGATGTGTAAGTGGCAGAACCTTTAAGAAGTGTGTCCCTGCGGGCCATCCCTAGGCCACTGAGGGGCTGCTCTCAGAAGGGACTGCTGGTCTCTCAGAATGAGTTCTCAAACATCAAGTCATGGTACAAGCCTGAGACTGATCTCTGAATCTCTCTCTGGCTTCCTGTTTTGAGATATGATTATTACTCCTGCACATACTTCTGCCCAATGCCACAAGATCCTCACCGTGGCCAAGCAGAGGGCAGCACCACACCCTTGAGCACTGGCAGTTAAATAAACTCCTATTCTTGATAAAGTCAGCCTGCCTCTGATATTTCATTGCAGTAATGACAAGCTCACTAAAGCAGGTGCTGTCAGGATGCCCCACCAAACAGATGCTGGCCAGGGCCCCAGCAAAGACAAGAAAGGCCTGGAGACCACAAGAGGTGTGGGCAACACCAGAAACAGTCAACCTGCTCACCTGGGAACTCTAAGTCACTGTGTCCTTTGCTGTCACCAGCCTCAAACCATTCCTCCTCTCACCCTTGGGACACAGGGTCTGGGAGGAAATGGAGTCATGTATTCATCAAACTGTCTCCAGCCCCACAAAAGTGTGTAAGAATGGCAGGGTCTGGGAAAGATGAGTAGCATGTTTGGGAGGCACAAGAAAGAAGAGAAGGGGCCCCCCAGTGATGGAGGGCCTGGGGGCAAGGAGTGGAGACAGATTTCAAGAGAAAAGGAAATTGTCTCAGAGAAAAGGGGAAAGAATCCCAGCCTGTGATGAGAGTTTCCAGGTGTGTTCACGGGCCTGATATAGACAGGTGGACTGGAGCTCAGAGCGGGTATCCAGCAGGAGGAAGGCATGATGACCTTCTCCAGGTGGTGACAGGATCTGGCCTCTATCTCCTGAGCTATAAGGAGGGCATCTAACCTTTCAAGTAGGGAGGAATGTGTAATCAGATTTGCATTTTTGAAAATGTGTTTCAGTTGCTCTCTGGGGAGTGGATTAAAAGGAGGTAAGGGCTGGAGTGTAACTGAGTGGTACAGTGCTGGCCTGGCATGCATGAGGCCCTGAGTCCCATCCCTGGCACCGGAAAAGAAAAATATGAGGTTAGAAGGGTTAGGGGGATGGGGTCACTCTTGGCAAGATGTGATGGTGGTGGTGGAGACAATGAAGAAAATGAAGCAGTGGAGAGATTTGTGGTAAGTAACATCCCAGGTCTTGGCAACAGATGGACAAGAGGATACAGGGATGGGGAGACACAGGGATAGAACTTGTGTTATAGGACACATTGACACTTCGGAGTTGCTGCTGCTGCAAAGAACTGAATGACTGGGTGAAGAATGGGAAGACACACAGGTATACCGATAATATGCTGTTACAGTTTTGACCTGGAACATCCCCCCAAAAGGACTCACGTGTTCAGAGGTTGGGCTTTTGGAAGCTGATTGCTATAGCTGGTTTGCTGTCAGGAGGTGGGGCTGTTCAGAACAGGCAGTTCAGTGGAGTGGGGTGGCCTGGAAGGGTGCATCTCCCTCCCTAGACCTTCCCTTCTCTCTCTAATTCCTGGCTGCCATGACCTGAGGAGCCGACCCCCATGGCAGGCCCTTCCACCATGCCATTTCTGTGTTTGAGCCTACCAACCATGCACTGAAACTTCTGAATTGTGACCCAAAATAAACCTCTCCTCCTTTAGGTTGTGAATGTCGAGTGCTGTGTCTCAATGAGGAGAAAATAACTAAGACATGCACAGACCCGGTTCTGTAGGGCTGCATGACTGGAAGATGACAGTGGTCACTTCGTGAGGGAGGCAGATGGATGAAGGCAGGACATCCACTGTTTGTGCTCTGGATTTCTAAAATGTTTTGTCCATGAGTTACTGATACATAATAATTTAAGCTACAAGCCTCTAGTGAGAGCTACGTGGAAGGCTGAAACAGGAGAATCAGTTGAGACCAGGAGTTTGAGACCATCTTAGGAAACATAGTCTCAGAAGGAAAAGAAAAGAAAAGAAGAAAAGTAAAGAAAAGAAAAGAAAAGGAAAGGAAAGAAAGGAGAAAAAGGAAAGGAGAGAAAGAAGGAAAGCAAGGAGGAAAAGCACATGAAAAAATGTTCAACATCATTAATCAGAGAGAAGAAAATTGAAACCATAATGAGATAGTGCTGTACAGTCACTGGAATGGTTAACACTAAAAGACTGACAACTCCAAGTGTTGACAAGGACATGGCACAACAGGAATTCTTCTACATTGTGTTGCAGCTGGGAAGTTAATCTGATAGTTACTTTGGAAGATGGGCAGTTTCTTATAAAGCTAAACATGCTCTTAACATATGACTCAAAATCCAACCCCAGGAGAAATAAAAACCTGTCCATTTACAGACCTGCAAAAGAATGCTCATAAGAGCTTTATAACATCCCCAGACTAGCACACTAATATGTATTATTCAGTGAACAGGACCACAAGTGTCCACCCCTACACTGGTCCACCCATGCACTGGAAGATTACTCCACAATGAAAGAGAAAAGAGCTACTGGAACTTAAAACATGGATTCTCTCAGGAGCATTAAGTTAAGTGAATGAAACCATAAATAGCTAAATACACAGAAGATTGTGTGATATTACAGTATAAGAAGAAATATATGTTTAGTCTTCATTCTCCATTCCTGTCTCAGAGATCCTAAAACTTTTATAATTTTGAGTGCTAGCATAGATAGGAGTATTTTCTGTTATGATATTGGGTCTTAGTTCACAGTTCCTGATATAAGAACTTCTAAGACCCTTGGAATCTCTGGAGTGATAACAGTATCATTTGTATGCTAATTAGGTGACCAGTGGCTGGGGTCCCCTAGATAGCCTCAGGAGGGGAGACAAAGGTCTTAGCAAGACCCTGCCTCAAAGTAAAAAATTTTAAAAGGGTGGGAGATGTAGCTCAGTGCAAAGACCCTATCTTCAATTCCCAGTCCTGCAAAACAAAACAAAGCAGAATAAAAAGGGTAGGTAGAGCATTGGAACTTTCCCTTCCGATTTCACACCTCCCAGACAAGCAGAAGAGTGGAAATTGAGTCGCTTACCAATGGCCAATGAGTGCAGCAATCATGCATATGTAAAGAAACTTTCATAAAACCCTCTAAACCATGGGGCTCAGAGATTTCTGGGGTGGACACGTGGAAGTGAGGGTGGGCAGGGGGCATCTTTCTTTTGGCTGTTTCTTGAGTCGTACCCTTTATAATAAACTATCATACGTAAGTAAATTATCTCCTGAGTTCTGTGTGCTATGCTAGCAGATCATCAAACCTAAGGAGACGGTCATGGGAAACCTTGATTTGGACAGAACTGTGAGGACTCTGAGTATCCAATACTTGCAATGGGCATTTGGAATGGGGTTATCTTGAGGGCCCAAACCCTTAACCTGTGCTATCTGACTCTAACTCTAGGTAGCTAGTGTCAGAATCTAGTTGCAACTTTGAACACACAGTCGGGGTCTGGAGAGTTGGAGAATTCGTTGTTGGTATGGGGAAACCCCACCCACTTGGTGTCAGGAGTGTTCTGCAGGTAGAAACTGGTCCTAACAGAGAGTATAATCTATGGTTCCATTGATGTGAGGCTGTAGAGAAGACAAACCGTAGATCAGTGTGACCTGGGGGAAGGGAGGGAGTTCTTGCAGGCGCAGTAGTAGTGGTGGTTACATGTGAACACATACATTTTTCAATATACTTTTTAAATTTGTATTAGTACATCTGCAGTACATAATGTTTACAATCCTCATGGGGAATTAGTCCATATACATTATGCATCCCAATTCCTTTTGTTCCTCCCTTCCTCCATATCTTGATTCACTTCCCATTTGAGAAAGATCCATCTCTCTACTTCCTATTATCTCTCTTTTATTTTGCTCTTTATTTATAATTTGGGTTTCTCATAGAAGAGAAACCATGGGATATTTGAGCTTGTGTGTCTGACTTATCTCACTTAACATTAGGGTCTCAAAGTGCAAGGGATGGATTTTATTGTATATAAATTATATCTTACCATAGCTGATTATTTTTTTATGTCCAGAGAAAGCATAGTATTTTTTTAGGTTGTTGAAATTATTCTATGGGGTACAACAATGGTGGTGACATGTTGCTCTGGAGATTCACAGCACAAAGAGGGAGACTTCATGTACACAAATTTTTCAGAACTCATTTATGAGATCAGAATTCCAAGACGGGTTACAGACTGTCACCAAAAAATTTAGCTGCATTGTGAGGGATGAAACAACCTCACCAAAGGGGATAGAGACAAAGATGCTGGTCTGGGTAACTCCGGAAATGAGCGGAGTCTCTAAGCCTAAAGGCAAAAGGGGGAGTCCCCAAGCACTGCACTGCACTGTAGTTTGTAAAACTGTATCTCATGTAGTGAGAATTTGTCATTCTGAAGCCACTACATGGATGGGAACTGGACAATTATGCAGTGGATGGCAGATGGTGGCACCGGTTTCTGCAATGAAGTTTTGACGCTGACTTCCCAGATGCCAGCTGCAAGCTTGGGGATCCCCAGGTACCCTCACTTCTGACCAGCTAGATGGCTATATGCTCAGGAGTTCCTGGAGCCCACTCAGGTTGGAAATTTGCTAGAATGACTTGCAGAACTCAAGAAAGCATTACACTTGCAATCACTGCTTTATCATAGCAAACATATACAAACTGGAATGCCTAAAAGAGGATATGTGTAGTGCAAGGTCAGGGAGGATCCCGGTGGATAGCTTGTGTGTCAGATCCCACGGAGTTAGGACCTGTCATTCTCCTGGCACTTCGAGGTGTAACAACACACCGAGTATTGCTAATCACCTGTGCTTCCGTGGTCAGAGTTTCCACTGGGGCTTCATTACCTCGACATGATAAATGAAACCATTGGCTACGTGGGTGGAGTCCCTCTCTAGCCCCTTTCTCCCTTTCCTGGAGATTGGGCTGATACCCAGTGGCCCAAATCCCCACTGCCCATCCCATGGTTAGAGTTTCTGGCATGGTTTAGAGGTTGCCTCTCAAGGAAACAGGGATAAATACCAGGCAAATGCATAATTGTAGGACTGTTTCACAATTACCAGAATGGAAAGCCACAGATAGGCAAGGGAGGGTAGAGAGATTCCTACAGCTATGGGTTAAAGTTGGAGATACCATTGTGAACTCAATTATATGTGTGAATGAACATGTATGAACTACACTCAATATAGATCCAGATAGGTACAGATGGAAATGTTTTTAGATCCTTATATACCTGAATTAATATGAACACATAGTATATTTTGGATGTGAACTGAACAAATCTAAAAAGAATGTCACCCCAGTTGCCATGTGTACACCCAGCACCAGATCTTGGTTCCTAACACCCCTCCTTCTGCGACAACAGAAAACAGAGAGGGCACTTTGTTGAAATGACTGACTCAAGGTCTGGACCAAAAGCTATGCAGAGGACATAAGAGTGAACCAAATGAATTTCCAATGGCCACAGCTTGAACAGCTTGAGCAACAAGCTTGAGCAACAAAAAGAGTACCAGGTTATAACACAAAGTATGAAATAAGGCAATATGAGGGTATTCTATTATAAATAAAGAGCTGGGTATGATAGTGAATGCCTATAATCCTACCATTCTAGGAGACTGAGGCATAAGGATCATAAATTGTACCCCAGCCTGGGCAACTAAGTGACTGAGCAAATAAAAATAAAAATTTTAAAAAGGGATGGGGATTTGGCTCAGTGCAAAGTCCCGGGTTCAATCTGCAGTACTATTCAATCAATCAATCACTGGGGTAGAATAGTAGACAGTATTCATCAGATTTTTGCCACTGATCAACAAAATAATTGAACAAAAACAACATAAAGGATGAGAGGTTTATTTTGTTGTCTGATTTCAGAGGTTTTAGGACAGGGTCAGTTGCCTCGGAGGCAAAAGAAATGTCATGGTAGAAGGTGAAAGAAAACCACTCATGTCATGGTGGCCAGGAAGCAGAGGGGTCTGGAAAGAGCCAGGGAGCGAGGGTGGAGCTGGGGACAGGAAATACCCTCCCCGTGCACGCCTCATGCCATCTGCTTCCTCCAGTTAGGTTCCACCTCCCGAACACATTCAGCCAATGGATCATCCACGGATTCACCCATTGATGAGGTCGGTGCCCTCAGGATGCAATCACCTCTGAATGTTCCCACGTTGGAGTTCAAGCCTTCAAATGAATCTCTGGGAGACCTTTTCGTATTTAAACCACGGCATGGGCAAATCTGACCTGCAGAGTCATTATGATTTTATTTGTAAATAATTTATGAAGCTATGTCCCCCCTAAGGTCAGACAGAGCTCACTGTGGCTCCTTCAGAGTGAACTTCAGAGAGCCACTTCCTCGTACAGAGTGCAACGTGGGAAGGAGCAGAAAGGTAACATCACAACGGAACCTGACAGCGCCACTGCACCTAGGGTCAAAGTCGCACCAGCAGGGTGTAGTCCCGTTGGTAGCGTGTACCCTTGACAGGATGTGACGAAATGACACTTCATCTGTGTGCTTTTCCTCCCCGCGAAAGACTACCTGAGTCTAAACAAAAGAAAAATCTCAGACAAATCCCAGCAGAAGAAAGTTCTGCAAAACACCTGTCCAGGAACCCACAGAACCATCAAGGTCATCGAAAACAAGAAGGGGCTAAGAAAATGTTACACTCAAGAGACGACTTTGGAGACAGGATGACTAAGTGTAGCGTGGGATCCCAAGATGGAAAGAGGGTGCCAGATAGAAACAGAACAATTACGGACTTGAGCTAATATGAATGGCACCAGTACTACCCATTCATTAATTGTGACAAGTGTGCCGTCCTGTGTTAGATATGAACAAGAGCCTGGACAGCTTCCTGTTTATCCTGCCTTTGAATGATGCCCCACACACAGGCATAGACTTCAGAATGTGTGAGGTGTGATATATATATATATATATATATATATATATATATATATATATATATCTTCTAAAAGATGTTCTTGCCATCCTTCTTGCTTCTTTCTGAAGCAGTTCTGGAAGTCCTCTTTCGTTAGTGTGTCCAGTGCACTGCTGTGGCTACCTCACTATCCTGAATGGATTAGAAACACTTACCTTTCATGGTCATTTTGACTTTGGGGAAGAGCCAGAAGCCCCAGGTACCAGAGCCAGTGAATAAGGTGGATAAGGACCCACTCTCGTGTTTTTAGGAGCTTGCCTTTCTGTTGGATGGCACTCAGCAGCATTCAGCGGATTTTGATCACACTTCTTAAAGACATTCATGAAAGAGGACTTCCAGAACTGCTTCCGAAAGTGGCACCGAGAATGGGATAAGTGTGTCCAAAGCAAGGGAGAGTATTTTAACTGGGATTCATGGCAATATGTCTTTTACTGTAATAATTTTGTTAACTTAAGTACGGACTGTGGTTTTTGATAATCTCCAAGTGTATTCTTCTGAATCTGGTTCATTGTCAGGCCTTATCACAGACCCTTCAGCGCCACTTCTCATGCTGGGTCTTAATAGTTAAAGTGGATGTCAACGCACTTCTTTGACTTGCAGAGGAGCAGCTGCCCATGAGATACTGGCTGCTTTCGAGCATGTAGTCTGGGCCTCCAGGGACAAGGCCTGGCTCTCCAGTGGGGTGGCAGCAGCCCCGGGGCACATTTCCCGCCCAGCAAAACGCTGCCTGGCAACCTTACAGAGCCTCTCAAAGAGGGTTCTGGGGCCTGAGTCTACCGAGATGACCCCAGGAAGAGCAGCCGCCCTGGAGGCAGGACTGGGTGGGGGTTGGGAAAGGGCACCCCCACACACACTGCAGAAGCAAAACCCAGGGTCTGAAGCTGCACCCGCGCAGAGAGAGACACCGACATCAAAACCAACCATGGCCACCTGCTGCTTTTTCTTCAAAATAGATTTGTTTTGATGTTCTCTACATTTTCTAAAATTTCTGCAATGAGACTACGTTTCCTTTAAAACCAGACCCTTTGAAAAAGTTCTCTGTTTTTTATAGACAAAGCTACATTAAGGAAAAAGTCTTTCATTATTCACATCTTTAGGAAAGAACAGCTCCTAGGAAACAGGATGGGAATGGATGGCTGTGATCTCAAGTTTGTGGTTAAAAGTCTGTCTGTCTGTCTGTCTGACACTACACACTCACCCCACCCCACAAAGAAGTCAGTACAACACAGAATATTAGCGGGTAGCCTCAAAGTAGTTACTTTGGAATCAGCACTTTACATAAAGGAGAAAAGACTTCCTTGCTCCGGCTTTTGGCACAAATGCAATTCAAGTGTCTCTCTGCGGAACAGAAGCGTGCCACCAGGGAGGCCCTACTCCCTGCCCACCTGCAACCCTGACTCCTTGCGCCTCCCTCCTTTCTCCTATCCCACCAGCAGTACCCTAGCCACAGCAGCAAGCGCCATCGAGCAGCCAGGCCACCCAGGGAAAGGGCCACGGGCCCTGAGGGTCACTGGGAAGGAAAGTCCCCTTGTCAGTCAGAGAACCTGTCCCTGGTGCTCCCCACCTTACCCACTCACTACCAAGTTACAGCTACCAGGCCTGGTTCTCAGCTTATTTCTAAATGTTTCATTTTCACACTCTGATCGTCATCTCGGGGGGTGTCACCTTGGTCGTGAACCCTGGAAGCCACAGAGCCAGAGTTCTTGCACTTGGTTCCCCGTGATCCCAGAGTAAGCCCCTGATGGCTGTGGTAGCCCTCCTCACCCTTCCTGGAGCCCAGAGTTCTGCTGAACTCGAACCTCTGGGTACGAGACACATCTGAGGCTAAGGTTAGTTCACCTGCCCACAAAATCTCCAAGGAAACGTAAGCCAGCTGCAAAATTCCAAGGTTCTTAGATGGCCCCACTGTGCAGGGGTTGAGGAGGGAAGACTCTCCTGCCCAGACAGAATAAGGGTCTATGGGTTCCACGGGGTGGGGGAGTTCACTCCTTTTCAAGCACAGAAGTATGGGCTAAAAGGGCATTTCATGGGGCCGAGCTGAAAGCCTGAAGCCTGGTGATCTCAGGCAGGCTCCCCCGACCCCGGCCCACCCCCCGCGGAGTGTCAGTGTGAAGGCTTCACCGCCATCCAAAAAGAACGTGTATGCGATGTGATCATTTGTCACGAGATGGAGTATCTGATATGAACCATGGCAAACACCGTAATGACTAATTTCAAACATTTATTACAATTCTTGAGAGACTTGAAAGCTGT
Source organism: Dasyprocta punctata (assembly GCA_004363535.1). Lineage (NCBI taxonomy): Eukaryota > Metazoa > Chordata > Mammalia > Rodentia > Dasyproctidae > Dasyprocta > Dasyprocta punctata. The sequence continues at coordinate 39,083 of RJWM01013291.1, read as the reverse complement.
CCCTGCTCTTGATTTTAATAAATGCAGTCTTGAAGCAACCGCTTATCAAAGTGACACAAATTGTGTAGTAAATAGATTATGGCACAGCTGAAATACTGGAAAATGAGATCAGAAATGCTCCTTTTCTCCCATTTAAAACTCCCCTCGATCCTTCAGCCCACACTGCAGCAGCCAGGCAGCTGCGAAGAGCGGGGAGGTGGGAACGGGCACCAACACAGGCTTAGATGCTCCCGGCAAGAAACCTGCAGCCAGGGCTGTGGCCAGCGTGCCCCAGGCACTAGGAGGGAGGATGGGCAGCTGGGCTTAAGGGGGCAGAAGCTGCAAGGGTGCTGGTTGGGAGGGCATTGACCCCCACCAAGGTTTTGCTAAAGTGTGCCCCTCCCCAGTCTTTTGTCTCTAAAACAGGTTCAATCACGGAGGATTCTTAATGGTTTACAGTGTGGAGGCTCCCGGGCTGAGTCTCTCTTCTCCACCACTGTTCTGCCTCATTGACCGCACCAAGCACCTTCATGATTTGTGCTGGGTGGCACAATGGGGCAGAGCATTCACAGGGGTTAAGGCGAGGCAGGTGTCCTCCAAGGGCCACCAGGCTGGAAAGGCCATGCATACAGTGATGTGAGCCCACAGGGAACACATGACAGGCCACACCTGCCTGGCTGGTTCAGGTGGAGAGACGAGATCCAGGCAGCAGCCCCCACTGGGTTGCATCTGACCAGGTATTGTGGACATCCCCTGGGCAGATGGCTGTGTGCCTGGGCCATGACTTAGCCCTGCCCAGGGTTTGAGGCACCAAGTTCAGGCTGCCCCTTACTTCCTCCAAAGACAGAATACCCAGACAAAGCTCTGAGTGTCATCCAGAAAGAGCAAGGTAGTGGGGACACTTTCCCCTATTTGCTTCACACCTCAACTGAGGGCTGCTTGGGAGCCGTTGGGTGCCTGCAGGATTGACCCACCCCGAATGGCCCCATCCTACATGCATGACAAGGTTAGAATCAGTCCTATGAGCTGTGGCTTGCATGTCCCCATGAAAAGGAAAATGTGTCACCCTTGGGGAGACACAGGGCTCAGCCTTCACCACCGGAGCGTGTTAGCGTAGCTGCTTCCGGGAGTTGGGTGCTCTCAGGAACCCCCGCTCAGAAGTACAGAGACAGCACAGCATCCCCTGTCCTTGTTGGTAACTAATTGCCACTGTAACAAGACACATGCTGTATATCAATGCCAATTAATGTTCAAATAAAAAGCACAATGTGTATGACTATGTGGAGCTCCATCTCCCTGTAAGAAGCCTTTTTTTTTTTTTTTTTTTTTTTTGAGACAGGATCTCACCCTAAAGTCCAGGCTGGTCTTGAACTCACGATCCTCCTTCCTCAGCCTCCCAAGTGCTGAAATTGCAGGTGTGCACCACCACACGTGGCTGCGAGGTCTCATTCTCAAAACAACCTTCTCTCTCCTCTGTCCAAGTGGGAGGTCGCCCCTTGGCAGAGGGCACCCTTGGTGAAGTTATGAGTTGGTGATCCTACGTGGCTGCAGGATAACTCATGTTCTCAGTACCCAGCCTCCTCTTGATAGATACTCCTCTCCCTGCAGCTCGCCTTGGTGACACAGGACATCCACTGGGATGCTGTCACTTGCAGAGAACAGGGTGTGCGGCTTTGCGGAGAACACGCTCAAGGTCTGATGATGCTGGCGGGTAATTCCTGTTTTGTTTTTTTAAAAAATAGCATTGAATTAAGCAATTAAGTCGTTTATTATTTAAACCCAAGCTAATAGATATTAAATTGTATACTTATTAAATGTTAATCATTCATTAGGGCTTTCCAAGTTAAACATCAAACCTCTAACAAATTAAATTTAAATAATTAAGTCTATTATTAGTGGAAAGAGACTGCCAAGATGAGCCTGGGAGGAAACACATTCCAGAAACTATTTTTTTCTAGTCGAAAGAACACAAGACCTTATTATCTGCATTGTACACATGGGGTAAGAAAAACTTGGTGAGATCAAAAAATGTGACCTTGAACACATAGCAAATGCAGTTCTGCGGTGAATTTAAACCCACATGTTTAAGATCAAATTCACTGTTTGGAATACACAAAACATGTTTGCTCTTTATTGTGGGAGGACAGAATGATTTCTCAGGCTAGGCTGGTAGTCAGATGCAGAATGTGTCCATTTCATCGGAGAAAAGATATGAGGAAGGGAGGCACTGCCTAGACAGCACATATACATGGGGTTTTGCAGGGGGAACATTTGGGCACCCAGGGAAGAGCACAGTGTGCTCTATTAGTCACTTTACAGTCACTGGGACAAAATATCTTACATCTGAAGCTTAATATAGAAGAGGTTTAATTTGGCTCCTGGTTTCAGAGGGTTCAGTCCATGGTTGCCTGGCTCTGAGGAGGAATCAGCTTGGTGGAGGGGGATGGCAGAGGACAAGTGCTTGCCCAGTGACATCCAGGAAGCAGAGAGAAGGAAAAAGACAGGGGTAAGAATATACCCTTCCGGGTCGCACTCCCAGGGAGCCACCTCCTCCTCCCATTAGGCTTTGCCTCCTAGCAACACATTTAGCTATGACCTCATCAAGGAATCAACTCACCGACAAGTACAGCATCCCGACAACCCAAGAACCTTCCAAATGGTCCATCTCTGAAAACATGAAATCTGGGGGGACATTTTAGATCCAAACCATAACATGCACAGATCACCCATGGAGGGTATGGAGGGGGAGAGGCCAGGAGCTGCTACAGGTTGAGGTAGACCACAGATGCACCACACCATCGCTAAGCCTGGGATACCCTCCAGCACCCATGGAGCCTACTCCTTTGCATTCCTGTAGGGAGTTAAGAGGTGGCCTCCAAAAATATATGGCCCCATTCTAATCCCTGGGACCTGTGAATGTGACCTTAGTTGGAAAAATGATCTTTGCAAATGAAATAAAAGTATAGACCCTGGATGAAATCACCCTGGATTATCCTAGATCCAAAGACAAGTGTCCTTACAATGGTAGACGAGAGACTGAAAAGAAGAGGCCCGGGGAAGATAGAGGCTGAAACTGGGGTGAAGCAACCACAAACCAGGAAGGCTCACAGCCACCAGAAGCTGGAGTGGCCAAAGGACAGAGTCTGCCAGGGGTCTAAGGGAGGGCACAGCCCTGCAGACACCACTACTGCAGACGCTTGCCACCAGAATGCAGAGAACATACCTCTAAAGTGTACCACAGCAGCCCAAGGACCTCAGTGTGATACCAGGGAAGCTCACCTGCCCTCTCTCAGCATGATGCCACAAAAGATGCTGCAGAAAGAGCCCGCCCCCAACTCCAGTGACGCCAGGCTCTGATGTCCTCTCCTCTGCTCAAGAAGTCAGGCCCTGAGCCCAGGACCACTCGCCGTCCACTTGCCTGGAGCAAAGGAGGACAGCGGACCCAGAGTGAGGCTCTTTCCACCACAGGGCTGAGGTTGGGGGGCTGGGACAACCCCAGAAAGCAGGCAGTAGGCACTGACTTGTTACAAATTTCCCCTGTGGAAATCCAAACTTGCAGGAACAAGCGATCATGATTCAGCATGTTTCAATGTTTCCTTTACAATTTCTCCTACATGGAAAACCAGGGGTGGGAGGCATAACTTAGTGGCAGAGCACTTTCTTGGTGTGCACAGAACTCCATGTTCAGTTCCAGCACTTTGGTTGCTCGTAAGTACTGGTGGACCTTGCTCATCTCCTTCTGCCGTGTGTCTCTCACACTGGGGGCATAGCCCCTCCAAGCTATCTTTCCTTTCCTGGTTCCCCTTGGTTGAGCGGCTCCTCCTGCTCCCAGCCAAGCCCTGCCCCTTCTTTCCCCTTTTCATCCAGAGTCCTGGTCCCTGCTGGCCTCTGGCTCCCATTCTGTCCTACATCCCAAGAATGACACCCGCTTGCTCCAAACCCTCAACTTCCCCACTGACTAACAAAGGAAGCCCAAACTCAGCCACTTTCCCTTGCAAGGCACCCATGTGCAGCCTCAACATCCCTCTTCCAGCTGCATCTCTGGGAACTCCCAGTTCTCTTCTGCAGTAATGATCCCAGCTATTGTCACTTGTCCTGCATTGCCTCTGGTTCTTGTTGGCTCCTCTCAAGAGACACCATGCCAACATGTCTTCCAATGACTGGAACCTAATCATCCTTCTGGGCTCATCGCTAGCATGACCTCTTCTCTTCTGCAGAGCCTTTCAGCCTTGCCCCACTCCTGACATACTTGCTGGTGGCAGAAGGACAACTGTATTAGGAGTGCAGCCTTTAGCATCAGAAGATGGGGTGCCAAGCCCTGCCTGCAAGTAGTGTTCTGCCAGCAATCCTTGAGCCTCTCCACTGCCTCAGTTCTGGTTCCCAGCAAAGATGAGGGCTGGTCTGGATGGTAACCTCTGACTCTCCTTAGCTGCAGAATCCAATCTTCAAATAAAACTTCCTGTGATGGAAGACAGATTCATCATCCCACTGTGTGCCTGCCTTACCTCTGCCCCACCAACTCCGTGCCACCCAACTTCAGAGAGGAGATACATCCCTGCCCCTCTCTGCACTCCTCCTGGCCTCCCCACCCTGCCTGCCCAGAAAGCCCAGTCTCCCTAGCCTGGTTCCTGCTGCCCAAAGAGCTCACTGGCAGGAGGAGGGGAGACCAGAGGGGCTGAAGAAAGCAAAGGAGTCTGATCTATGGGATTCATTCCCACTTTTGTTTGTTGCAGGACCACTCACATTTCCAAAGCTCATCTCTTTGCTGGCTGACTGCAGATGTTCAATACATGTACAAAAGATAGGTAATCCCTGAGCCCAGACCAGGGAACCCTACAACTGACCATTACAAATGGCAAGTTAGGGACGGTGAAATCCGGGAGCGCTGGGGAGGAAAGGAAGGAGGTTCTGGAGCATATCCTAAGGGTTAAGATCCTTAGGGCTCAATCCCTTGTAGTTTCCAGGTTAATACCTGGAGCCTAACTTATATTCAGGTGACACTGAAGAGGCAGTTGACAGGGGAAAGGCCAGACTTGCTCCGTGTGGGAGAGGGCTGGGACAAAGACCTCATGGCACCTCAACTTTCTGTGGCTCCCATAACCCTTGGCAGGTAGACTGCATCTCTAGGATGGTCTTTCATGTAGACTAGCTTGTGCCTGGGAAAAGCAGAGGAGCTGCAGTGAAAATCTTTATTCCTTCTTATAATACACTCAGCTACTTTCAACTCAGGCATGCAAAGCCATTCCATTCCTTTCTAGGGCTAAGCAATGAGGCTCAGGCTGTGGTGCATTTCTCCACCAACTACAGCTCAGGTTCCTATAGGACAACTCCAGTCTGCTGCACTGTTCTCTGCTCCGTCTGCATGGTATAATGTGTGCCATAGAGAGTGAATTCCTGCCTGCTGCCTTGAGTCCAAGGGAGCACCCGTGGGGTCAGCCGGGATTCCAGAAGCCACCAGACACACATGTGGCCTTAGTCTCTGTTCTGTTGCTGTAACAGAATACCACACACTGAGTGAGTAAGTAAGAAACAATAGGAGGTATTTGACTCATGATTCTGGAGGCTGGGAAATCCAAGAACATCCTTTGATCAGGATCTCACTATTGTAATCACTGACCACCTTCCATGACGATTCCCATCATCCATTCATAAAGGAAATCACCCACATGATCAAATCATCTCCCAGAAGCCTCATCTCTTACACACTCATGGTGGCAATTAAATTTCACCATGGGATTTAAAGGGAGCATTCGAACCAGAGCACACATTTGTCAGCTTAGAGAAGAGTTCACAGTCCTAACCATCCAAGTAAAAGTCGCATGAGCCCCCACAGTCCAGGATCTGGACTATTCTGTCACTCTCCACCTGGTTGACATTTTTCACTGGCTGTCAGGATTTGACTTACAAACTCCCAGCCATTTTGGAACAATTACTCTTCTTTATCTCCAGTTCCTCTCTGTATTACTTTGTCACTTCCATAGGGGACCCTGTGGCTTTTTTCCCACCCCAAGGCTATTTGGAGCCAGACATGAGCAGAATCTTGGGAGGATGTTGGCATAGTGATGGGGAGGACTATGTTGGTTCATTGTCATGGCAACCTGCTCAACTGAGCAGTGGGGCTGCGGCCAGAGCCCCGGTGTCTGCAGCTCAGCATGGCATGGAAACATTTACTAGGGAATATCTTCTTGGGGGACCCCCCCTTGGGGGTTGCCTTGCCTGGCTGGCACCACATGAGTGTGGTTCCACCCCCAGGAAAGAGGTAAACCCCTTGGAGTGTGGGATCGACCCTGAGCAAGAGGAAACTCAGATTTGAGAAGACTTGAGCCAGTCAAGAGGAAAAGGGGTTCTCATACCAGGTTCTGAAAAGAGCCCCAGCACCCCAGGAGCTAAAAGGGGCACAGGTTGCCCCAGCTTACATGGAGAGAGAAAGTCTCAGCTATGACATTTCCCTACCAGTTCCTCGGCCTGCCCCTGACTCAGAGAGGTGAGCAGACTGTCACGATTGTCTCTCCAGCAATCCATCCCCGTCAGCTTCCTGCCCTGGCCGAGTGCACTCAGCCTTGTCAGCGGTGGCTGGCGCTGTCTGTGTGATAGGGATTCTTTTTTTTTTTTTTTGTAACTGGAGACTATATTTTATCTGTACCTACTGCAAAATTGAGACTTGATGACAATTTGTGGACAGGGAATAAAAATCCAGCCTCCAGCCAGCTAACAGGAGTGACGCAAGTATGGCCCCAGGAGAGAGGAGAGGTTTGTGAAGATACAAGCAATTACCCACCAAGCAGGGGTGGAGCATCCCTGGGTGTCCAGTTCAGAACTGACGGCCGAGGGAAAACATCTTGATTCCAGTGAAGCCTGCTCAGCCAACACAAGTCCAACCCACTGTGGACACAGCGTTCAACCTCCTGGGCCTGCCCTGATATCTGCAGCCTCTCCCAGAGCTGCCTGGACCTCAGCTGAGCACCCTGGCCTCCCATCTCTGTCCTCAATCACTCAGACAGACCTGCTCTTCCCCAAGCTCCTGCAGCAATCTGGCCTCCCTCTTTCCCCCCTCTCACCTCTCACCTGTTCTGCCAGCTGGTGGGATGTAGGTCTCCCTGGCAACAGGCCCCTCTGGTGTTTACTCGACTCATGGATCCCTGCAGCCAGCCCCAGACTCGCAGTGCTGAGTTGAGGTGTGGGCCAGCATGCCCAAGACAAGTCACCGCCTGCAAAGGTGGAATGGAGCCCCCAAAAGATATGAGGGGTGATCGGAATATGTGGTGAATGTGCACGTATTTATTTATTTATTTTAAACAAAAGGAAAGTAAGAAACCAAAGCAAAACAATTTCATAACCACATTTTAAAAAATTAATAGTATAAAACACATTGCCATTAACCCATCTCTAAAATTCTCCCTCTTATTTCAAACACACTAACATTCTTGCAACTTTCAGAAGCAGTTGTGGAAGTCTTCTCGTGAGTATCTTTACAAGATGTAATCAAAAATATACTCACTAATGCTTCCCAGTGCCATTCAATGGAAAGGCAGGCTCATAAAAACATAACACTATGTTTTCATCCACTGTATTCTTTGAATCTGGCACTGTGTGACTTCTGGTGCTTCCTCAAAGTCAAAATGACCATGAAAAGTAAAGATTTTTAATCTATCCAAGACATCAAGGCAACCACAACACTGCAACTAAAGACATTCACAGAAGAGAACTTCCAGAACTGCTTCAGAAAGTGGCAAGAACGATGGGATAGGTGTGTTCAAAGTGAAGTGGAATTCTTAGTTGCTTTTCTCACTGCTGAGACAAAATACCTGACCTTCAAAGTTAAAGGAGGAAAGTTAAGAGACACAGGTTTATTTAGCTCACAGTTTGTAGTGGTTTTAGTTCATAGTCGGCTGGCTCCAAAGCACAGCGTCATGGCAGAGGGGCATCGCAGAGGAGAAACAATCCATGGCAGGCAGAAGGCACCAAGCTGCAAGTGAGCTGCACACAACCCCTAGCAAGCTTCTTTGTGTCCCTTATACCTTATCCAGGCTAACCACCTTTATGGCAGGCAGCACTCACACCCTTAATCCTAGCATCACATCCTTGATTCCAGCATCACACACTCTTGATCCAGGCATTTCTGAAAAACTCCACCTATGACTTCTTGAGGCTTTGTGGGGACATCTAGACACAAACCCTAACAAGGGATGCTTTGCAGGAGACTGACAGGCCAATGTATCTTTTACTGTAATACATTCTTTAAAAATTAAAAAAGATTAAATATTCACCATAGTTTTCGTTCATACTATGTATGTCCACCTAAAACTTTATTTGGAAAAGAAGTCTTTACAGTATAATTAAATTAAGGATCTGGGGAGAGATGATCATGTATTGTCCAGTGTGGCCCTGAAGACACCAGGATTCCAAGTTCTGGCATCTGAAATTGTGGGGTAGTGAATCTTGGTTATTTTAAGCCATGCAGTGTTTGGGAATGGGAACAGCAGCCCCAGGAAGCACACATGTCACTCACATGGTTCACAGCCTTCCAAGTCTCTGCATGGAGGATGAATGGGAGCATTCCTACTGGGGACCGTTTACAGTCCCCGCTCCTGTCTTTCCCAGTCTCCTGGTTTTTGTATATGCTGTGCCCATCTCCAAAACAGTACTCAATTTCTTTTCCCTCATAGCCCAGCCTGACACCTCTACATCGAACTCTCCCCGACAGGCTTTCAAATGTGAGAACAAAGATATCACAATACATCAATGCTAAAGAGCATGTTTTTGGCTGTTCTGGTTTTTTTCACACTGTAGCATCCCTTAAGCTTATGTGTCTCACAATGAATGATGTCATTATTTTTAATGATAACACCCTTTTCTTTCTTGGTTCCTCATAAAGTAAAATTGCATTTTGTAATGGGTTGTGTCAGAGTCTCTGAGATGGAAAACATAACAGCCAAGGGTTCACTCTTTTCTAAGGGTGCCAAGGGCTGGACCAGTCTGCATTCAAAGCCTGATCCCTCCACCCTCTCAAGTGAAGAGAGACCTTGGGTCTAGCCCACCTCCTGGTCATAGTGGCTAGACAGCCGCAAGTATCTGCCAAAGCTCATAGAAATGTGGGCCTTAGAAGAGTGAATTTTATACCTCAGTAAACATGACTTTAAAAAGAAAAACACTACAAAATGATCTGAGTTAAAGCGAGTGATTCAGTCTTTTGCATAGAATAACTTGTAATCAAGGTATCAAATGAACAACTTAGAGAGACTCTATCTCAAAATAAAACATAAAAAAGGACTGGAAATGGAGCTCAGTATAAAAGCCCTAGGTTCAATTCCCAGTACCACCACCAAAAAAGACGCTTTTACCAAATTAACCTAAGAGTTAACATAGATTAATAGACTATGTTATTAGTAATCTATACTAATTAACATGCAATGTACGATTTAAACTTGTATGTTAGATTGTATGCTTATATTAATTTTAATTTGTTATATATTTAATAATACATTACATTGCAAGATCAACAGATTATAAAATGGTCTCAATACATTATAAATTCAATGCAATCCTACCCAAAATCCTGTTTGAACTTTTTGGGGCAGAAACAGGATAAAGCTATTCTAAAATTTACATACAGAAAAATAAAAATAAAGCAAGATCAATCCCCACCAAAAGCACAGAGATGTGGTTCTACCTTGCTCCCATGCAAGCGTGTTTTGCAGCTGTGGTGAGGGAAGAGTGTGACACAGGGATAACTGAGCGTCCCTGGACAGGGCTCAGAGGATGGCCCACCTTCATGTGCTTAGTGAAGAGAAGGCAACAATGATTGAAGCTGATTGGAAAGGAGAGATGACCATCGCCATAGCTCATTGCCTCTAAGATTCACTTTTTTCTCCACTCTTCATGGTGCTGAGCCTGGGATGGTGTCATCCTGCCAGCCAGGCAGAGAACTGTGGGAGGCCAGACCACCTGCAAACAGCGGCAGCACCCAGGTGTGCCTTGGAAGAAAAGCCTGGTCACGGTCCTGGAGAACTAATGCTGCTAAGGAATGCTGCATGACAAACGCTCTCGATGACCCAGAGGACCACATCGTGTCCATTACAACCATCACTGTGACAGTGGAGCAGTGTAGGAATTTCTGTATCATTTCTTTTGATCCTGTTTTCCTTTTTATGTTTGCATAAGCATAATGTATTTTTTTAAAAAAACTAGTGTATCTAAATAATTCTGAAAGAGTTCTCTGAATAAATACAAAACAAAATTTCTAAGCAATAAAAACTTTAGTACTAAAACAAACCCCTGAGAGTTAGTTCTCTGGAGGGTTATAACAAGAAGAAAATTGAGTTGCTCTCAAGGAAGGGGCAGTGAGAAGTCCAATGTTGTGATCCACCAGCATCCTTGGCACATGGCACTTCAAGAGAGAAAAGCAAGCAAGCAAGCAAGGTCCTTCTCTGGGTTCCAGTTTGGGGATCATTTCTCTGGCTGCAGGCAGCAGCCAGTATTTGCTTGAATCTCAGCAGGGAACCCTACCACAAGCCACAGTCCCCGACCTCAGGAACTTCCTCCCTGGTTGGAGGTAGCATGCCAGAGTGATCAGTGCAGATCAAGGCCAGCATGTGATGGCCACCCACCAAGACGGGGAGTTCAGGCAGGCTGCTGGGAGAAGAGGATGACTGAGGTTGGTGAGGAAGGGAAGGGCTAGTGCACAAAAGGCCGTGAATGTCGCTCCACACACAGCAACAGTGAGTGGAAAAGCAGAAAGTAGAGAAGGGAAGATGATCCTGGGTCAAGAACCATCATGAAGGACCTGGTCATGGAGAACCAGGAAAAGCACCAGCAACTGTCATGACCAGGACCACACTTCCATCTTGCATACTGGACTAAGGAATTATTTTTTTTTTCTGCAGACTTATTCAAATTTGATTGATTGCACCAGTTACACGTTTTATGAACCTAGGGCTCAGAGTCATTGTTGTGCTCAATTGTCATGTCTATCTTTTTTAATTTATTAGTACTCTACATATTTGCAATACATGACCACTTTCATTGTGGGCATTTGACACATGTAACTGACACATCTTAATTCTTTTTTTAGGCCCCCTTCCCCTCCCCTTTCCTCCCCTACCTCCAACACCAGGTTCCTTCTGTTCTGGCTTGTGTCCAGAGGTCCCCCTAAAGCTTCATGCGGTCACAGGTGGGGCTTTTTCAGAGGTAGCTGGATCTAGGATATGCATGTGACCCTGGAACTGATTCATGGCAAAATGCTAGGATAGAGGGAATTAGGATTGTCTTAGTTACTTTTCTCATTGCTGAGATAAAATACCAGCACCACAACACCCACAACATTAACAGCATCTTTATGCCCCTTTTATCTCATCCAGGCTGCTCAGGGCTGGTAGCTCTCACACCATTAACCCATGAAGCTTTGGAGAGACATCTAGACACAAACCATAACAAGGATTAAGGGTGTGAGTGCTATCTGTCCTAAAGAGCCTGGATAAAATATAAGGGATTGAAAGAGCTGTGGGCATCCCTTGCTTGCTTTGCTACCTTTTGCCCACCATGGACTCTTTCTGTCCTGCAATACCCCTCTGCCATGCCATCCTTCCTTAGAGCCAACCAACTATGGGCTGAAACCTCTATAAACAGAGCTAAATAAACCTTTCCTCCTTTGACTTTGGGTGTCTGGTATTTTGTCCCAGCAGCAAGAAAAGTAACACACATTCCCTTTGCAAAAGATTTTCCCCCTCATTTCTTTTAATCATTTATTTTACTCTTTATTTATACTTTGGATTTCTCATATGAGAGAAATTATATGGTATTTAAGCTTGTATGTCTGGATTATTTCACTTAATATTATGTTTGCAAGGTGCAGCCATTTTTCCACAAATGATTCATATTTATCCTTCTATATAGTAGAACAGTATTCCATCGTGTATCAATATCACATTTGCTTTATTCATTTGTCTGTTAATAGACATATAGGCTACTTCCAAGATTTAGCTATTATGAATTGTGCTGCTATATACATTGGTATGCATGTATCTCTGAAATGTGGTCTCTAACTCTTTCTAGAATATACTTAGTAGGAAAGAAGTTGGGTCAAATGAAATTCCTGCTTTTAGTTTTTTGAGGAATCCATACTGATTTCCATAAATGTTGTACTAGTTTCCATTCCCATTAACAATATAGAAGTTTTCTTTCTCACTACAGCCTCACCAGGGCTTGTTATTATTTGACTTCTTGATGGTAGTCATTCTTTCTAGAGTAAATGAAGTCTCGGTGTTGTTTTAATTTGCATTTCTTTAATTGCCAGCAATGTTGACTATTTTTTCATGTATTTGTGGAGCTTTTGTATTTCTTTTTCTGAGAAGTACATATTCACTTTAGTTGCCCATTTTTTTATTGTCTTTTATTTGGGCAACCTAATTTTTTCAAGCTCTTTATATATTCTATATATGAGTCCTAAGTGGACTAAGGAGTTTAAACTCATCTAAAGTCTCTATAGAGCCCCCAAAAGGACCAGATTCACCTGCTAGGGGTGAGCTCTGGTCTCCAAGTGGAAAATGGATGAAAGAAAGCTTCAAGGCAGGGAGATGAGAGGAGTTGTTGTTGCAAAAACCCAAATGAGAAAATATTCCCCAGCATTATCAACCAATGGCATTTAGTGAGCTCATTGAACCCAGATGACCAACTGACATGAACAGAATGACCCATCCAATAATAGATGTAAATTTTGTAAATGAGCAGAACATTTGCCAAAGTAGATATGGGTCATACAACAAACCTCAACAAATGTAAAAGAATCAAAATCATACAGGATGTGTTCTCCAACCAAAATGGAATCCAGCTAGAAAGAAGTTACAGAGGATAACAGGAAAATCTCCAGACACGGGGAAACAGCACTCTTCCATGGATCAAAGATAAAACCTCAAGGGAAAGAACTGCCATTGGACTGAGTTAGAATAAAAGAACACAAATACAAAACATGTGGGACACCGCTAACGCAGCGCTCAGAGGGATTTACAGCACGGAGTCAGGCATCAGAAAAGAGCCTCACACCATTAATCTAAGCTCTCACCTCAATGGCCTAGAAAAGCAGAGCAAAATAAACCCAAAGCAAGGAAGAGAAGAGAAATAACCAAGGTAGGAACAGAAGGCAATAAAATTGAAAACAGAAAAACAAAACATTTTTGAGACAAAGAGCTGTTTCTTTGAAAGGCCAATAAAGTTGACAAATTTCTAGCAAGATGGACAGAAAAGGAAGACTCAATCCCAAGAATGGAAAAATAATTTTCACTATAATCATCAAAAGAATAAGTGAAACCACACCGAAGAAGATATCCAAATGGCCAATAAGCCCCTGAAAAGATAATCCATGTCGCCAATCATTAGGGAAATACAAATGAAAAGCACAATGAGATAGTATAAGCTGTGACTGAAAAATACTGCTTAAATTATTAACATTTATCACAGCAAAACATTTATCACACATTGCTTTTAATCCCCCTCGAAGTACTCTTCCTCACTTTAAACATCCTTAAACTTTTTTGCTACTTTTTGAAGTAGCTCTGAAAGTCCTCTTTCATGAGTGTTTTTAATTGTGCTGTTGTGGCTGCTTTTGATGTGTTGAATCAAACCAAAATGTTCACCTTTCGTGATCATTTTGACTTTGACAAGGAACCAAAAGTCCTGCAGTACCAGACCCAGCGATTAGGGGGAGGAGGAGGCACTGGAATGCTTTCACAAGCCTGCCTCTCCGCTGAATGGTACTTGGTGGCAGCAGCATTCACTGTATTTTTTGATCACACATCATACAGACATGAAAAGAGATTTCAGAGCTGCTTCCGTAGGTGGTAAGAGAGAGTGTAAGCGTATATGAAGCAGGGAAGTGTGTTTTAAAGTAGATCGATGGCAATGTGTCTTTTACTGTAATAATTTGTTTAGAATTTCAACATTCACCATATGTTTCAACATTCACCACAACCTGTACCTCAGTCATTAGGGCACCTTTTTGTTAACAAACAAAAAGAAAATGCCAAGTGTTGGCTTGGATATAAAGAAAGTGCAACCTCTACACCCTATTGGCAGGAATATGCAATGGAGCAGCCACTGTGGAAATGGTAGGGCCACTGCTCAGAAAACTAACGTCGAATTACCTTGGGTAGAGGCAGGGGGCTGCGAATCAAATCTGCACCCACCACAGACCTCACAGGGAGGCTTCCAATGAACGATGATGGGGCTGAGATTCCAGATGAATGAATCAAGATGCCACGCGGCACCAAGATCAGTGGGCTAGACCTGGGTAGAGCTCGTTTGCATTTCTCAGTGTGTCGTTGCAAGCTGGGGAACCCCGGCTGCACTGCAGGATGCTGTGTGGGGTGTCGTCGGCAAGGGACAGATGTCACACACTCCACGAGAGCCACACTGCACATGTCTGTGAAGCGAGGCCCACTCTGCCTGGACAGGGTCACAGCCGCTGTCTGTCCAGAGCTGGAACTGTCCCTTCAGTTCCTGCACCCCCAGGCCGAGGGGACAGGTGTGGAGGAGAGAGAACGTGGAGACAGCGTTCAGGGCAGTGCTTGGGGTCTGGAGAGGGGAGCAGTGATGAAGAGCCGGTGTCAGCTGAGAGGGGAAGGGAAGTTGGGGGACTCGTCATGCCCATCAGTACTTTGATGCTACAGGGAAAAAACCAAGGGGTTATAGAAAATCCAAAGTGCCCATAATATCCCTGCCGCACAGAGAGGGGACGTAAGTGCCATCAGTGGGAAGATTAATCCCGCCTGTCACCTACCCTTTATGAGGGACCAAGAAGAAAACGAGGGGCCTTCCTGGGAGCTGGCAACTCTCCTGGACTGTGGAAGTGGAGGCTCGAGGCTGGCAGAGTTGGGGAGCCCAGAGGCTGGGGACACAGTGTTCCAGTAAGCAGAGGTGGAACTTAACTTGGGAAGAAGCAGGCAGGAAACAGGACCCTGAGGCCATGGGTGGGTGTCAGAGTGGTGGGGCTCCTGCTGCTCCCAGTCCAAGGAGTGAGGTGCGCCCTGCTGGCCTCCAGTACTCCCGGGGTTGGTTGTTGGGCAGTGCTGAGGTGTGTGCTTTCCTGATCACCACCCCAAGTCCTCCATACCAATGCCACAGAGATTGGGTGACTGTCTCCGGAGGTGGACCCGTGTTCTGGGCCGTGGAGCCAGAATAGGGACGATGTGGGGGGTGTTAGGGTGTGAAACCACGAGCAAAGCAGGTGGAGGGTAACAGGAGAGAGAGCACAGGCCACTGGCAGGGCTGGTCCCACCTGAGAGGACAGGGCGAAGCGAGGGTTTTGCTGTCAGGATCCCACCTGACAGGGCTCAGTGTGTCCGGTGCTGTTCCTCAGAGAAAATCAGGACACACATGAGGCCACAGTGGGGAGAGGCAGAGTCTCGCTGTGCAGGGCCTCAGGGAGGCTGGGCAGCCACCTTTTGAGGGTGCCGGGGGAGTTCTTTTACTATTGTTTTTTCTCTTTTGTGGTACTGGGGATTGAACCCAGAACTTCACACTGAGCTACATCTCCAATGCTTTTTTTATTTTTTATTTTGAGACAGAGCCTGAGCAAGTCACTGAGTTCCCCAGGCTGGGTTCCAACTTCAAATCCTCCTGCCTCAGCCTCCCAGGGTGCTGGGATTACTGTCATGAACCACCACACCTGGCGCAGAGAGGGTCTTGATGACAAAGACCTGAAGACCAGTTTCATTTTCTGCAATCAAAGTGGGAAGGTGCTGGTTCATATAACTAGAAAGTTCCAGGGAATCAGTGTCAGCACACACAGGGATACCTGCATACCCATGTTTACTGAGGCACGACATACAAGAACTGAGATAAGCAACCTGTCTAGGTGCCCATCAGTAGGTAAACAGATAAAGAAAATGTGTGTGCTTATACAAAAGGATGTATTATTCAGTCATTAAAAAGAATAAAATTTTGTCATTTGCAGAAAAATGGAGGACCTTGAGATCATGACATTGAGTGAAATAAGCCAGACTCAGACAGACAAACATCACACATTCTTCCTAATGTGTGTGTCTTAGTCATTTTCCTGACACCTGCAACTGAAAGTGGAGAAGTGCATGCTGGCTCACGGCTTCAGTGGCTCCAGGGAGGAAAATATGCCCCGCCCAGATTGCACCCGGTGACCCGCCCCTTCCCAGCGGGCCTGATCTGCGCATGTGAGAGCTTTGGGGGAATGTTTTAGATCTAAACCACAACAATGTGGAATATAAAAAAAGATGACAAGAAAGTAGAAGGGAGACTATCATTAGACAAGAGGAAGAGAAGAAAGGAGAAAGAGAAAGGGGTTTAAAGGTGGGCCATGGGGACATGGATATGAACAAAATAGATTATACACATTGAGAACCCACACCGAATATGAAAGAGGGTGGGGGAGGCTGGGAAAGGAGGTAAGGGATGAGTATTAAAGGTATGCTGTGTGGATGAACAAACCTGCCCAAATGAGACCCATTAAAATGTATAAACAATATTGTTAATTAAAAAAGGGAGGAGGAGCAAAGTCCAGAAGGCCTCACATGGTGGGGCCCACATGTGCAAATCAGGTCCTCAGCCTGGCTGTCTCTCGCCCCTGCTTTCCTGTGGCAGCTCCATCTCAGGCCAGCTGCAGGTACGGCAGCCCCAGGCACCTGCCTAGGGACCCCGATCCACTGAGGTCCCAGGACAGGCTCACGTGAAACCCATTCACCTGCCAGAATAAATCCCCATCCATAACAGAAGGATGGAACCCATTGGTTGGCTGAGCCTGGGCAGATGAACATCTCTCTTGCAGGGGTGTGTGTGTGTGTGTGTGTGTGTGTGTGTGTGGTCTTGGTGGACGTGGGCTTGTACTGGACGGTACATAGCAAGTCTCCATCTAAGAATCTAGGAGTTTGCACCTCTCAGGTGTCCTCACCCTATGGAAGGACCATAGGAAAGCTGAAATACAGCAGAAACAGCAAATCATGCCTTATTTGACTTCAGAAATGCATTACCAGATTTTCTGCAGGCCCTAATTACATTCTTATCATACTTGATATTCAAATTAGTTAGGGTCCCCTGGGGTGACCTCCACCACCAGGAAGGAGCAATTACTCCGGAATATGCTGAGTGATAAGGGACCAGATATATGCATGGATAATCCCTCAGTGCATAATTAAATACTGCCCCCTGCTTTAAAAAATAATTTTACAAAGATGAGGCCAGAACATTATTGCTTTGGGCTCAATGCTATTTCAAAATTCCAGGCACATGGAGTAAGTACAGAGGCCTCTTCAGAAGAGTTGCAAGGTTTCAGGGAGAGGAGAGTTGGGGGAAGGTCTCAAGCCAAGCAGACAGACAGGAGTTCATTGTGGGTTTACAGGGACACTTATGGTGCCACATCCACCTGGCCGGATACAAAAGTTTCCAGGGCCAGTTGTGGAGGCAAATCTAAGAGGGTCTCGAAAGTGCATGCATGTGCACTGCAGATCAAAAGGATTCCCCATTCCCAGAACACTATGAATTTGAGACGGGGTGCTCAGTTCATGGGGTCTGCAACCCTACAGATGTAGGTGTGTGGGGTGGGCCACAGTGACATGGTAAGTGAGCCTGTGAGAGCTGGGGTGTGGTCCCAGGGCATGGCAAATTCTAGATTTAGAGCAGAGAGAAAAATCTAGCAGGCAAAATACTTCCCTGAGACTTTGCAAGAAACACACCATTTGGCAAAAATATAACATGCCAGAGAAAACCCTTGTATTCCTAAGCCAACCACCAAGATGTGCCTGCTGGAGCTCTGAAATGTTCTTTGCACCATCCTTCACTGAAAATCCTCCCCTGGTTTCAGACTTGATTGTCTCTCTCTTCTAGACTTTTGCAACAGCCTCCCGATACTCCTGACTACCAGTTGGCCTGCAGCCGCATGTTCCACCAGTAAGCAAGCTCTTAAATTCACCTGTGGCCTTTCAACCCCCTCTGAAACCCTTCGATAGCTCCCATGTCATCTTTTCATTTTTAAAATTAAAATGAAATTCACAGCTGGAGTCATGGCACATACCAGTAACCCCAGCTCCTGGGAAGGCTGAGGCAGGAGGATGGCAAGTTCAGTGCCCCAGCCTGGGCAACTAGCAAGAACCTGTCTCAAAATAAAAAATGAAAATGCCTTGGAGTGTAGCTCAATGATAGAACACCCCTGGGTTTGATTTCTAGTACTGGGGAAGAAAAAAAGAGATGATGAAATTCAAATAAAATAAAGTTAAGTGTCTTAGAATGAACCGTTCAGTGGCATTAACAAGTACATTCACAATTTATGCAACCGCTACCTCTACCAGTCCCAAGACATCTTTATCATCTCGAAGAGAAACCTTGTTCCCATTGAGCAATTACACCAGCTGGGCGTGGTGGTGCCAGCCTGTTACCCCAGCATTTGCAGAGTTGAGGCAGGGGGGTCACCACAACTTTGACACCAACCTGGGCTACCTAGTGAGTTCAGGCCAGTCTGAACTATATCTCAAAAAGACCTCACTGCTCCCCCCAAATATATATATGTATATCCCATTTCTCCCAGGCAACTGCCAATCTGCTGTCTCTGTGGATTTACCTATCCTGGTCATTTCCTACAAATGGAACCACATAATATGTGACTACAGGGTCTGACTTTTTTCATTGCCCATAACATGTTGCAACAAGCATCAATACTTCAGTCTTTTTCAAGCTTGAATAATGTTCCATTGTCTATGTACACTGTGGTTTATTTATCTACTCACCCAGTGGTGGCTCCACCTCATCTTATAGACAACTCACATTCCTCACTGTGTCCCGTGGGGTGTCCTCATCAGCTGATCCTGACATATCTTGGGGTACCCCTCCACCTACTCAAAGCTCCCATATTTGCAGGTGGCTGTGGTTGCTGGTGCACACCTGTCTGTCTACTCATGCTCCCCACGACACAGTTCACCCACTCGCACCCAGTGCTCCCGACCCACGCAGTCTTACAGAATGGTGACCACACTTAAACCTTAACATCTCGCAAGGGGGTGGCTACACCACTTGTCCATCAGGGACTGAGATTGGCACTGGAGTTAAGCCGCCTGGTAAGCAAGGGACTGGGTATCGCCTCAGTCACTGAGTAACTTGGGGGAAGCCACACATTAACAGATGCTGGATGAAAGCTAGTGAACTGCAGTTTGGCTCAGCTGACATCCAGATGCCCCAAATGAGCATCGCGGGTCAAAGGCTCACCTGTGGGATGGTCTGAGACCAGGCTTAGAAAGCACCTCCTAATGACATCTTAAATGTCTCAGGCCAGTGCTGTTCCGTTTCTGTGTTTTTCCTTGACGCCTCTCACCACTACCAACTCTGATCCTGTCTAGGGCCCACGCCCCAGCCTTACCACTGCACCCGACGTGGCTTCAGGTCTTCCAAAGGGCCTTCACATCTGCTTCCCGACTGTACCCCAGCTGGGTGCCGACGCCTGCTGGGCAGTGGGTGCCAAGATGATGTGAGAATCCCACCACGGAGAGGGCCCCAGGTGAAACAATATCCTCAGGCCCAGGACGAGTCCAAGCTGCCCAGCCCACTGCTCTGAGTGCAGCTTATTGCGGTCGCGTGAACTTGCACTCCGAGTCCCTTCGGGGCAAAGCACTTGGCCACAGAAGCAGCCTCTTGCAGGGTTTCCACTGTTGTCTCTGCAGGGCACGCAACTTCGACCAGCTGGGTCAGCGTGGACCCTCTGAAAACATCACCAAGTTTCAGGGGCTGGGAACATGTCACCTGAATGGACAGGCACACTGTGTATAAGGACTTGGGCGGGCAGCTGCCTCTGGGAGTTGCCTCTGACTCTTGGCATGTCCCAGGTGTTGGAAGTACCCTCATTATTGGTGGTGGGTGCTGATGGATTTTGCTAATAAGTGATGCAGATCTTACCAAAACGACAAGGGAGTTGGGTTCAGCACCTCCAGGGAGAGGAGAGAAGCAGGGAGTAAGTTCTCTGTTGAGCCTGCATATTAACCCAATACAAACGGGACCTGTGACACTGGGGTGAGTGTCCTGCTTGATATCTGCAAACCCACAGGCTGGGAAGCACACCCTGGAGACGGGACCTTCCCAGACCCTGCTCTCCACATCTCTCTCAGTGGCTGGTTCTGGTTTGTATTCTTGATAACAAATAGCATTCAGTACCAAGGACACACTTTTTGGAGTTCTGCAAGTCATTCTAATGAATTACTGAACACGAGGGCATCGTGCAAACACCGAAATGTAGTCATTCAGGAGCCCCAAACTTGTGGCTGGCATCTGAAGCGAGGGCAGTAGGGGTAACAGTGCCCTTTGTCTGTGGTATCTGTGCTAACTCCTGGTGGTTAGTGTCCAAATTGCATTACAGAGACCAACATAGAAACCCTGACATTATGCCACTGATGTAAGGGACAGAGAACTGGGAGGCAGAATCATCCTTGCTTTATGCTTACCTGCCGGTGAGCACACGTAGTTCAGCCCCTAAGGAAACCCTTCCTCTGTTGCTAGATAAAAGTCCTGGTCAAATTGCAGAGGACAAAGGTAGATAATGAATGGCACTGGTGCCAAGCCATCAGGGGCAGTTAGTCACGAAAGCATTGGGATCAAAGCATTGGGCCAGCATGCAGAACTCCGAGGGCACTGCCACCTTCCCCACACACACTGTCACGCCCCTGTACTCATCTGCACCCCAAGCAGTTAATGTATCAACTAAGGGAATTTAGGGAGCAGAAAGCCCCTTGCTTGCTGTGACCAGGAGTGGGAATAGAGAGGAGCTCTCCTGCCGGCTACACAGTTGTGCTCATCTTTGCGGTCACCAGCGAGAGCTGAGCACTGGAGCGGGCCCACAGGAGGCCCTCAGGGACTGTACTGAAGCCTGGTGGGGCAGGGAAAGGTAGAGAAGGTCAGACAGAAGGAGGGGCAAAGGAAGGGCTCAGCTTGAGCAAGGCACCGCAGGGACAATGTAGACACCTATCACCTTCCGTCCACCTGGGTTCCAGGAACCTGCCTCTGAGAACTGGCTCTTGAGTCAAGCATTATCTCCGTTTAGCAGGTGGCAAAACTGAGGCCTAAGCTGTCAGAGAGGAAGGCCTCTAAGCTGGGTACTGTGCCCCCAGCCTTCAAGTGGACTTGGTTCTCAACAGCAGAGGGTCACCCACTGGGCAAGACGCTGGACACTGGCACAGTATCCAAAAGAAAAGTCATGATTCGCCATAGACAACACAAGAAAGTCACCCTTTGAGGTGAGCTATTATCTCCTCACTGTTATTGAAAACAACAGAGAAGCAGTCCAATTCTGGAAAGGAGATCCAGGAAAAAGGAAATCTCAAATTAGACACAAGATCACAGGAGATGTCCTCCTTCTCCAAAGCCCAGAAATCCAGCAGAGCCCAGGAGGCCTCCCACAGGGTGGGCTTCACAAGCTCCTCTTATTGCGACATGAACCGCATACCCGCTGGGGCCACTAAGTCCTCATTAGCCCAGTCCAGCTGCAAGCACAAATCTGACCCAAGCTGGCTGTCAGAAGTTCCCCTGATCAGGGCCATCTGAAAAGGGTGGGAAGCAACCTAAAAAGCCTTTTGGACTTCAAATTTCTCTTACAAAACATTTTTAGGAGTTAAGCAATTAATCCAAACACATATGGATTCAATTTCCCTGAGATTGAAATGGCTTTTAAAGAAAACAAGGAAGCACAGTGCTCAGGGACCAGCCCTTACGAGCTGTCAACCCAACACATTCTGAAGGAAATAGCAGGGCGTGGAACTGCCCTCTCCCCATGAGGGCTCCAAGCCCCTGATTCTGACAGGAAGACCTGCTTCCCCGTGGCCAGTCTTCGGCAGAGAGGACACAGGCAGGAGGATGAGAGAAAGAAAGCGACTGGGCCATTGTGTCTCTGCACAATGCTTTTCTCCTTCGGCTTTCCCTGGAGCCAAAAGAAGAAGTCCAAAGGCAAATATTCCCTTTCTCTCTGCAAAATTTGAAAACTTGGCCTCTAGCATTCACTCGGGAGACCAGGGTCTGTACAGAATCATGCAGAGGCCTTTGAATGACCTCCCTGAATGAAGGAATTAAAGACAAGACAATGTTCGTGTACAGCTTTGAGGGTCAAGCGGGAAGGCAACCAGCTCAAAGGACAGAGGAAATGAGAAGTTGGAGTTGTCCCTGACTCGTGAGCCCTGACCTCGGTTTCCCCTGGGAAGGTGGGGGAAGAGAAGCGGACACAGAGCTGACTTTAGGAAGCTAGATGTGAAGGGAAGAATTGTACTAAAAAATTACTAGGCGCCCTGAAATCTGCACCCTTGCCACTTGCAGGGGTGTAGCCCAAGCCAAGCGATGGTGCCCACTTCAGCCTCCCTGCTTTCCAGCTCCTTGCCCTTCCTTTCCTCCAGGGGAAGAAAATGGCCCACATCAGCTAATAGCAACCCAGCCCTGCATTCTCCAGCAAGACTTGGGTTCGGTCTCAGTTCTTTCATCTCTCACATCCTGTATGCATCTGGCAGCAGAGACTGCCTGCTCGTCCTTCAAGACACACCCAGAACTCAGCCCTGCCTACCTGCCCACCTTCGACACCCTCTGTGGTCATCAAGACTGCTTGTACCCATCACACTCCATAGACCAACATGGAAGTTGGCCCTTCCATTACGTGTAGGTATGTATGTATGTATGTATATATTTGCAGTACTAGAGATTGAATCCATGGGTGCTCTACCACCAAGCTCTTTTTTTTTTTTTTTTTTTGAGACAAAATCTCAATAAGATGCTCAAGTTCAAACTTGTAATACTACCATCTCAGCCTCCTGAGTAGCTGGGATTGCAGGCATGCGCCATCACGCCCAGCTTAAAACTGGTGTTTTAACGCACAGACTGGATGTCACTCCGTTCTCCACCTCCAAGAGCTTCCCGTTCAGCAGAGAGGAAGTCACTGTCCTCACTGGCCAAGGGTTTCCTAGACCTGCAGATTGGAGCCCATGGGGCATGTGCTGCTGCCCTAGTCCTGGCCCGTTCTGGCCCCCTTCTTTATTTCTCTGCATGAAAATGGTCACCTTCTGACACCTTCCTTTTATGTATTTCATTGTTGCTGCTGCCCCACTCCTCCGTTGGGCTGTAACCTCCACCAGAGAGGAAGGATTTTCACAATTCGTGTTCAGCGTGAAACCTCGGCCCTGAACAGGCCCTGGCCCCTCTTTCAGCCTTCATGATGCAAAGCATGGCTGACTGGGTGGGTGGGCAAGTGAAGGAGCGTGACCGGAAACCCTAGCACAGATATCCCGCTCTGCTTGTTATGAGAAATACTCCACAGAAGCCCCCTGACCCAAGAGTTCACAGCGCACCCCAAGTTTTCAGGGTCCCTCCCTGCCTTTTTCCATCCACAGATAATACCTGATCACTCTACCAGAGCGCTTACTCAGAAGGCTGTCCTCGGATCGCTGGAGGCTGCTTGGCAGAGGGCGCGAAGTGCCTGGGAACCCGCATCTCCTTTACTCCCTGACTGACAGCGAGTTCTAATCCCCATCCCAAGTCCTTGACGGGAACCCTCTCAGGTGCGAGCATCCTCTCCAAAGTGTCTGAGCTGGTCCCAGTGAGCTTGGCCGGTGCATCTCCTCGTGTGTTGTCTTCCCTTTGGGGCCCGCTCTGGTCCTGTTCCACGGCCCACTTCCTAGGGAATGCCTCTCACCCCTGTGATGTGGGTCCTTGCACACCTATTCCAGCTCCGAGAGAAACATCTGGGGGCACAGATGTGGCAAGAGCTATGGTGTGCTCGTTCACACGGAACCAATACTGTCCCGAGGGGCATTATTACACCCATTTAAAAGATGAGAAAATCGAGTTTCAAAGTCACTCGGAAAAGAACAGTGCCAACATTTGAATATATCTATTTTTCAGACACAAATGCCAGTGTCTTTAACCACTGTCTGTGTGTCCCCTGTCGACAGTGGCAGCTGTAAAACACCTCTGTCCTTGCTAGTGTACAACTAAGGAAACACACTGGGCTCATTCGTATACATGTTGCTGCCACGCGACACCACCAGACTTGCTAGCACACAGTTTCCCAGCAGGAAGACAGGTGCGCTTATTAGTGTCCAGCCAATGTGCGCCCCAAAACTTTAACATATTTTCCTTTTGTCAGGATGAAAGAGACTGACAATTGCGACCCATCCCACTCCTGAAGAAATTACTGCAGGAGAAGAATAAAACAATCTCACCATATTTTTAACCGATCACTTGCTCGTGCCTGTTTGGTGAGACTTATTCTCTCATTAATCACTGCCCTCCATTCATGTTAAATATAAAATTGATTAGGAATGATCCTCATCATGGTTTAAAAAATAATTAGCTGCTACATCATGTTGCCCACAGTGCAACAGAAAAGAGTGATTAAATTAGGAATATTAAAACCCCATTAATCTGGGGCTCAACTTAAACTCCGCTTGTTCATGGTGGTGCTGCTTATTATTTCTGACACTGAAAGATATTCGAATTGCCAACAAGGTCATTCGCTGAAAGATGTCAGGTCGGCCATTAGTCAAGGGTGGAACCAGCGACCAGATGGGTCAAGGACACTGTGCCTGGTGGATGTCACTCTAGAAGGAACCAGCACCTGCTTCTAGGTGGGCCAGGGATGCTAGTGCCCCTAGGACATTGACACGCACCTCCTCTCCGCCATCCTGCATGGGGTACCTGTGACCTTGGGACTTGGTGGTGTCTTCTAGGGGGCCTGCTCCAGCTTCCAGGGCCTCCCCCTCTTTCTATGGGACCTCAGGAGCCAAGCTCTCCCGAGGACACTCCCACTACCACCAGCCAGCGTCACCTGTTGCCGCAGTCACCAACATCTCTGGCATCAGGAATTGGTTTCATGGGAGATAATTTTTCCACAGTGGGGATTGGTGGCGTGAGGATGATCAAGACCGCACAACCCAGATCCCTCGCACGCGCAGTCCGCAGTAGGAGCCGCGCTCCTATGACAATCTAAAGCCGCTGCTGATCTGACTGGAGCCGAGCTCAGACATGAATGCCATCGATGAGCGTGGCTGTAAATACAGGTGAAGATCCCGCTGCTGCTCACTCCCTGCTGTACGTGGTGCCTAACAGTCCAAGGACTGGTACCACCGCGGACTGCAGGGGGAGAGAACCAGGGGCCTCGCCAGGAGGCGATCCCCGCCTGGAAACCATAGCATTTGCATTGTTTTGTTGGGTTGGGTTTTATTCTCTTTTGTTTTGTTTATGTTAAACTTGATGGCCTGAGCAGCTATTTGAAAGATGACAAGATATATTATGGTAGCCATTTTGAACTTACTAGTGGCTTGTTTCGAAGTCCTTTATTGCATTCACTGTTTTGGTTTTATTGTTTCTATTCTATTCTGTTCTGTTTGATTTTTACTATGTCCAAAAGTATGTGCAGCTATTTTGAAGACAACAAAAGGCATTATGGTAATTATTGTTGGTTTCTAAGGTTTTGAAGTCCTGTATCACTTATGCTGGTTTATTTTTTATTGGTTTTATTCTGTTTCATTTTCCTTGATTTTATCCTCTTTTAAAAAAAAAGATTCCCTGCCACCACCACCCCCCAAAAAAGAAGTGGTACCAGTCTGTGGCCCAGCGCTTGGGCACCCCTAACCTGTGGGATGCCCATGCATGAGCAGCCCCATGTGGGACTCCTGCTATCTCTTCTTGTTGGGGCCATCGGCACCCTAAAAATAGCTCTGTGGTCATGATATGAATGAGGAAGCCCAAGCCCGGATTCAGAAGCAGAGGTCACCAGGCTGGCAGGTGGCAGCACTGGCACTGAGCTCTCAAATCTGTGGGCCCCGAGGGAATCTTTAGTCTCCCCTGGATGCTCCCACAGGCTGGCAGGCACAGGAGGCCTTGGGGCCTCCTCCACAGGGTTGCCAAGGGCAAAGCCAGATAGAGATGCTTCGGGGACCGATGATGATTTAACCATTCACTCCAACTAAGCACCACACCCACACATGCCAAGCTGGGTGGGATGCCCTGTCAAGCCTTTGCAGTGC
This sequence comes from Dasyprocta punctata, assembly GCA_004363535.1. NCBI lineage: Eukaryota > Metazoa > Chordata > Mammalia > Rodentia > Dasyproctidae > Dasyprocta > Dasyprocta punctata. Next base: position 13,107 of record RJWM01013291.1, on the reverse strand, counting down.
CATCACTGGGGGTTATGGGACAAGTCACCCACAGTGAGGAAGGCTCTTATCCTCATGTTCTTCTTTAGAATAAAAATGTAGAGGGTGGGGGTATAGTTCAGGGATGAAACACGTGGCCAGCATGCACAAGGCCCTGAGTTTCCCCAGAACTGGAAAAAAAAAAGGTCTAATCTCTGCCTTTAGCTCTATTTTAACTTATTTCTTCTTCCCGTTTAATATCACTTGCTGCTGTGTTGAATGAACCCAAATCACTCCCAAACATACTCCTTCTCTGGCTGTGGAGGAGAGTCAGGGAGGAGGCCACACGCCTCTTGGTGGTCTTATTTTTGCTGGCTGTGCCAGCATCTCATCTCCTGGGTCTTTTGGTGGCTTCCTTGGATCTGCATTTGGGGTGCAGTCGGGGGACTGTGTGAGGCTGAGGAGGTGTCTCTCAACACTGCTGAAAGTGGCGGCTTTGAATGAAGAATGACTGGAGTCTTGCTGGGGGAGGGATGTAGGGTTTGTGCCAGGTCTGAACAAGGAGAGAGGGGCATCAGGAGGAGGCCAACACAGCAGTCACTCTTTTGAATAAATGGAGCCAGGGGACAGCAGCTGGGAGGTCAGGACTAGTTCAGGAAGGAGTGGGAGAGATGTTAAAGGCCAATGATCCCAAGCAAGCTGTGATAAAAATGTGGTGAATGCTTCTGCCAAGTGCCATTCACCAGAAAGTCAGGCTTATAAAAACGCCATGATGTGTCCTCATCGCCTTATTCACCCCATCTGACATGCACATCTTCCATCTCTTCTCCAAAGTCAAAGTGACCACAAAAAGTAAATGTTTTGAATCGATTCAGGACATCTAGGTAGTCTCAACCGTGCAACTAAAGACGCTCATGAAAGAGGACTTTCAGAAGAGCTTCAGAAAATGGCAAGAACAATGGGAAAAGTATGTTTGAAGTAAGGAGAATATTTTGAGGGGAGGTTAATGGCAGTGTGAATTTTACTGCAATATGTTTTTAAAACTTAAGCATTTAACATATTTTTCAATCACACCTCACAGACAAAAGCCAGTTTTCCTGGCCCTCTGAGCTCCACAGTCTTGCCTGAACCTCCCACCCACAGGGCTTCAGACCCCACTCCTGGAACCTGCTCTCCCTTGGCCCAGGAGTCTCTCAGTCTTGGATGGAGACTATTGAATTGAATCCACGTGATCTGGAGACCCCTGACACATCCTTGTCCCATCACTGATGAGAAAATGCAACTCAGTCAGTCATTGATTCTGCACTTCTTGCACCTCTGGCCGGTGATCAGCTGCCTAGGAGAAATGTGCTTGAATTTCTTATGACCAGGGCAGTTTAAACTTCACAGAAAGACTTTCTGCTGTCAGAGCACCTGGAGTGGCCCAGAGCTGGTTCCCATTACACAGCATTCTCTGCCTCAGACAAATGCTTGCCAGACATGTCCTCACAGGTCAGGCCTGGGAGAGATGCTCTTGGACTTGGGTGCCACAGCTTGACCCAGATCACTGGTCATGTGACAGCCACAGCACCAAACACAGCCAGTCCAGGAATCCTGAGCCAAGTGGGCTGGCAGGCCTGGTGCCCTGAATCCCTTCCTAAATGGCAGTGGAAAGATTTCACCCAGGGGGTTGTCCATACCCTGGCTGTGGGCCTGACCCAGAATCTCACAGCAGGATTACCAGAAACATGAATGCCCAGCCTGCAAAGACAGCCCAGTTCCTAGTTAATCCTTGGGCTGGCTACCACAGAGGTGGCCAAGAACAGCCCGGCTCCCAACGGGGCCACCACAGGCTTCACGGGGAGGGCGCCTGGGACAGACTGAACTGAATGTGTCCTTGGCTGATCATTTCAGAGAGCACAGACACGTCTGTGTTAGCAGTATGAGGTTTCAAGGAGGTTCAGCCCTCAGACTGCAGAAAGCTGGCATTGTTCAGGGTGGCGACCAGGCTCAGAAGGGTAAGTGTAGGTCCCACACAAATATGGGATGGGGTGGTAAAGAGAGCCGGGGTTGCAGCTTTGTGGTGGAGCACTTCCCTACATGAGCTGGATCTGATCCCCATCCTGCAAATAAATAAATACACGAAATGACCTGTTGACAGTTTGTGTAGCACATAATATTCTAGAGGAAAAGTATTTCATCGTGACTTCTGAACAAAGTGTATTGCAAAAACAAGAGGAATTAATTCTTTCACTTTAGAGGCACTTCACATGGGCCAGGCATGTGCTAGCCCTGAGGTACCCAGTGACAAACAGCAGCTGGATCAGGACTTCACTGTTCCACCCCGCTGCCTTCCCTCAGAGCAGAAGGTCGGCCCTGTGCTCGAGACCTGGAATTGCCCCATGGAGCTGATCATGTTGCAGGAATCTAGAGGAAAAGGAAAAAGAGACAAGGGAAGCCCCAGAGGAAACCGCTGCCCTCCCTGCCATCCATGACCTGAGGTCACTGCCAGCCAGAACCAGAGGTAAAGGGACATGGATCTGCAGCTCGCTCTGGGCCCTGGTCTGTAAAGAGGGTTGAGAATCTAATGCTTCCCTTTCCTTGGTAGGGAGGCCGAGCTGGGTGTCTGGGGCAGCCTGGATCTGAGAGCAGAAGCAAGGGTTTCCAGTGCCCTTCAGAGTGGCCACAGGGGGTGAAAGTGAGGGAAAGAGGGAGTTTATGGGGGGAACTTAGTGACTTAGCTAGCAAGACCCTTTCTCAATATAAATAATAATAAAAAGGGCTGGGGATGTAGCTCAGCACAAAGACCCTGGCTTCAATCCTCAGTGCTGGAAAGAAAAGAAAAGAGAGAAGAGAATATTATAGGCAGCAAAGTTAGATAAAAATATTATAGGCAGTCAGACAGGGCAAGGTCCTCAAAAGAGCCAGCGCAGAAGATTCGCTACCTTGCAGCTGTGGAGGAGACAGACACCTCTGCTGTGGGCCAGACCTCAAAAGATAAATAAAATAGACCCACATACTTCCTAAGGATAAACATCAGGGATTGATATTCTAAATAAGTATTGATCACCTAGAGGAAGCCAGAAGAGCCACTAACCCAACTCCCTATAGGAAAAGCCCCTGTTCTGTATACATGCCCACTTGCTATGTGACTTGCTTCCCCATTTGATCCTGATTTAATCAATTTTACCTGAGCGATTACACTCGTAATCTTATTGGTTGATCATAGTTCTGTCCCGCCTCATGTCCACCATGTGATTTCCCATTTTTCCCCTCCTTGGACCCGCCTTACCTCATGGTTTTGCTCTATAAAAACCCTTAAAAAAAAAAACAGGGTCTTTGGCAATCCACTCAGGACCCCTTTTGTCTCTTTCTTGGAGAGAAGCTTTCTTTCTCTCAATAAATATATTCTGCTTTTAGCCTCCATTGTTCCTACTATTCATTCTTCAATTTTAGAGAACACAAACTCATACCAGACATCTAGCAGGTTGGGAGTTCCCTTCCCCTATAAAAAGAAGAGAAGAAGAGAAGAGAAGAGAAGAGAAGAGGAGAGGAGAGGAGAGGAGAAGAGAAGAGAAGAGAAGAGAAGAGAAGAGAAGAGAAGAGAAGAGAAGAGAAGAGAAGAGACTAAAGAGAAGAGAAATAGAGAAACAGGGACTTTGCAGATGTGATTACATTTGGGACCAGGAGATGAGATTGCCCCAGATTCCCTGGGAGGACCTTAAATGCCACAGCAAAGAAGGCATGAAATAGCCCCTCTGGAATAAGGCCACTAAAGGTGGAGACTGGAGTGATGTGGCCACAAGCCAGGGCTTGCTGGGGCCACAGAAGCTGGGAAAGGAAAGGAGGGGTCCTACAGGAGGCCTTCCGAGGGAGATTGGCCCAGCTGATGCCTTGATTTCTGGTTTCTGGCTACAGAACTATGCTCTTTCAGATCACAAGGCTTCTGGAAATTTGCTACAGGAAACTCAGAGAGGGGAGCACTGCCACCTCTCTGGCCACTTGGCTCAGGTAACACACAGGAAGCAGCACAGAGCCGGGAGCATAGAGGAGAGAGCAGACGGAGCCTCACAGGGTGCCCATTCACTGAGTCTCTGCCGCCCCCTCTCCCAGTGTTACCACAGCCTGGGCTGGCTCCTCTAAGGGCCCCCATACCTGCAGAGCCTCCAGCTGTGGGACCTCATCACCTGGCTGGCCTGAGAGCATGACCTGAAAAGATGCTGAAGGTGGGGGACAGACAGCTTCATCTGCCCCATTGGGACCCCCGTGTTCCCCTCTATCTGTGGATACAGCTTTGGCTGTGCTGGCATCAAGATTCCAGGACAGAGAGTCAGAGCTCAGGGCAAAGGCTCTGAGGACTCCTCAGCTCTAATCAGTAGGTGGGGGGCTGCAAGTGGTGGTGGCATCAGGGTGACCCAAGGGAGGTGAGGTCCTCAGCACCTTCTGCAGCTATATAAGATGATATAGGCTATGGAGGATAAGGACATCAGTGGAGGGAAAGCGACTCCCCAGAGAAGGCCAGGTGACGGGGGAGAGGGGAGAAAATACCATTCTTCAGCAAGGACTGAGTCAAGCCAAGGCCCTGGAGAACTGCAGGCAAGGTGCAGGGCAGGCAGTGTGTTCCTGGCTGTTCATTTCAGCAAAAAATTAGTGCACCCCGAGCTACAAAGAATCAACAGGGAAACTGCTATAAATTCAGTATCTCCCATGCCAGGGTTCTGGGGAAGTCCCAGCACATGGGGTCAGGAACTGCTTTTGGGGTTCATTCTGTGATATTCGGGGAGGCTCATTTGCTGACCTTCTTCTGGGTTTCCAGCTGGGTACGTGCTCATCTTGATTTGAAAAGGAATAGCAAGTTCTTTGCATTGGGACTTGGACAATGCAGACCAGCTGCCCAGTGCCGGCGTCTCCAACTGCCCCAAGTGCAGCCTCCAGTCTTTATCCACAATTCTGCAGCGTTCACTCTTAAATCCCTGCCTCCTCGCCTCACAGACCTGTGCAGTGCAGGGTGCAGAGCTGGGCCCTCACTGGGGTGCACAGCCAAAGACCCGCTTCCCACTGCCCGAGAGCCGGGCGGTCACCTCTGTGTACACTCTCCTCTGCCTCTTGCCCTGGACTGCAGACATGAGCAGGTGCCACAGAGCCCTGGACTTGGGTAAGACAACAATCAACTCTGCAAAGAACTCCATCAGGGAGAGCCTAGAGCTCAGTTTGGGCCTCATGTCTCGCCCACCAGCCATTCCTGTCCTCCACACCAAGCAGACTCTGCCTCCTTCTCAGCCTTTCCCTGCTCAGCCCCTGTGCTGCCCCCTCCAGAAGAGTACCTGGTTACCCAGGAAAGCAAATGTGAGTTACACTGGCTGCAGAAGTCATCTTTGTTACTGCAGCTTGCATCAGAATTAGGTTGCTGCTGCAAAGTGCCTGCCAAGTTCCTTTCTTGAGCGTCTTGGTGGGGAAGCGCTATCTGGAAAATTAATCTAAACCAACACAAGCAAAGCAAGTTTTATTTATTTATTTATTTTTACCTTCTAGACTGGAGCAGATGTACAGCATCAGTGCAGAGATAAGGTACAGCCAGTGTTTCTTTCTTACCATGTGGACCGTGAGGGGTGCACAGGGAGAATAATTCAGGCAGTTGCATTAGCCACGCACCATAGAAATAAGCCACAGGATGCACCTCTAGGTTTCAAAATACACAGTTAGGTTATCACAGCTGAAAGTGTAAGGAGAAGCAAGAACTTTGACCCTGAGTGTATATGAAGCTGTAGAGACGAGCAGAACCCCAAGAGGTAAGTGTGCAAGCTGGTGTGACAGGAAGCGTGATGCGATGGCGAGACCCTGGCACGGGACCCATTCCGCCAAGGACTACTTGCTGTTGTTATTAAGCTGGACTTCTCCAGGTGTCATTTGCCTCTGTCTGATGAGCTAGCTAGAATCTACTTCCTGTTTTCCTTGCATCTCTGAAGTCTTTGATTCTATGATTAGGAATGAAGGGAAATACGGAGAGAGAAGACGTACAATAACCGACTGCTTGTTTCATTGAATCTTGCTGTCTTTTGTGATCTCTTAATTAGGAATCTGTTTTGGTGACTGCTGGTCATAATAAAGAGCTCAGCACATCCATGATTGGAACTTGGTTTGTAACCTTTGATCCAGGAGTCTATCGGAATAAAGTGTCAGACACTGAGACAAAGGCTTGTGTACAAAGATATGCCATTACTCTTACTAGCAGAGGAAAAAGTAAAAAAAAAAAATGGTTAATAAAAACAAATTATGGGATAGCAACTAAGTGCTTTGGGTGATATTTTAAAATGTTAGAAGCTATTTATTGTGTAAACACACACGGAGATGATAAATATCACCAACAGCACAGTGTTCTTAGAGACTGGATTCAGGCTCAGAATCCTCCTTAAGTGGACCTTGAGCAGCCACTATCAATCAGTTATCCCACGCATTAGGATGAAATCTACTCGGCACTCAGCACCAAGTCCTTCAGGAAGATGTGTCACAGTCGAGGTCAGAATTGCAGGGAAGCTCAATGGAAAATGTATAACCCAGAGAGCCAGGAGCAGGACAGAATGAAGCCCTCAGGGCTGTGGTCATTTCCCACTGAGTGTAGGCTGGAATGGAGAGGGAGAGAGAGCTCTGGAATATTCCAGCTTGGGAGGACAAAATGCACCAGTGGACAGGAGTCAGGGGGAGCCTTAGAAGATCAAGTGGAGGTGGGGGCAGGATCCCCGTAGAGCTGTTTCCCAGGTGGAGACCACAGGGCATTCAGTACACTTCCTGCTGCTTTGCCTGGAATTATAGGAGATCTGCACTTCTGAGACAATTAAAAGCTTTCAGCTTCCCTTATTTCCCCAGAGGGCGGAGTGACTGAGATTACCGAGAGCTGCAGCCTCAGGAGAATAACGGGCTGGGGGTGCTGAAGGGACACTGGGTACAGTTTTTTCTAGTTGTGGGAGAATTAATAGACTTTTCAGGGATGTTCTCTGAGAGGTGGGCCTGCCTTAGCCCTTTGCTCACCCAACTCAGGGTGCTGCCCCGGAGTTTCAGGCTGGCAAATGAGAGGCAGGTGGGTCCCCTGCGCATCCTGAGGAAGAGGCTAGGAAGGGCCATGCGCCCCCTCCCCGCTGCGGAAGGCCAGGACTGATGCTCTCAGGACCAGGAGATTAAGCACTGAGCAGTGGACATTTCTGGGCTACCCAGGAGACAGACAGAGGTAATCCTGCAGCCCAGACAACGGGGCCCACACCTGCACCTGGGTGACTTCTCCCCAGGCCCAAGTCCCTTCCTCTGCTGACACCCTTAGCTGTCCTTATGAGACTGTTCGATCCCAAGGACGGAATTTTCTTGATTAGGCCCTTTATTAACCCTCGGTGGGGAGGGAGAATGGACAGGGGCACCTCTTGGCATCTTCATTTCTTCTCCCCCAACTCCATAAATCCACTCCAAGCCGATGACATTTGCAGAGTGTATTTTCATGGGTCTCCATAATCCCTGCAGAATATTAAGGCTACGTGACTTTATCTTTGGTTACATTAACTTCAATTTTCCTTATGAGTCAGTATTTGGCTAAAAATTAATATAGTGAAGTTGAGAAGAATCTAATGATAGGAAAAAGACTAATTTCATCTCTGGCTGCTCAGATCCCGGAGTACACCGGGGTTAATGTAATTAACTTACAGCCTGAGCCTGGGTTGTGTACATACACTGACTCTCCCCGCTGGAAACGAGATTAGATTTTATTACTCTATATATCCTGGTTATCTTCACCGTGCCTCCAATATTACTTCCCACAATGACTTCAAGGCTCTGTGCCGCAATGAAAACGCAGAACCATCTGGTACTGAGCCCAGGCAGTTTATTTAAGGATTTAATTAAATGCCCTAAATGGAGAGCTTCTCCGAATTAACATTTTAAATGTGACTTATTGCAGGTTTAATATTGTCTTAATGCCAACCTGGGAAACTCCATCGCCAAGTTGTTGACGTTCAAATTGAATTCATTTGGGTGGCTCCAGGGGGACCCATTAATTAATCTAAACAACTAATGGGGATTGGTTCTGACTTTTGATGAAGATTATTTACTGAGACAATTTGCAATGAATAAAGAGTCACAGTAGGCAAATGCTTAATTGAATTCAAAAAAAGTCTCATTGTGTTTAATATCAGGGATGCATCCAGTGAGTAAGCTTTGAAATACCATGAAAGGGGCGATTGCTTCAATCGCTTTAGCTGGGCGCTAATAACAAAGCGAATGGGTAATTACATTTTCCTGGGTAATTGGCTGTTTGCAGAAGGACAACAGGTCTAGTTGGCTAATCGTTTCCTTAGAAAAAAAATTCCTAAAAGCACAAACTTTGCCCTTGGATGGCGCATGGCCCCACATGTCACCCTGACACAGGATGAGGGGACAGCTCCTGGTCACGGAAACCCCAGGGCCATGGCTACTCCCTCCCCATCTTGAACATCAGGACTTTGCAGCCTGCAAAAGCTCTTCTGTCCACCCCAGCCCCCTGCCTCTCACACGGCTGCAGGGCTCCCAGGTGTCCCCATGTGCTTATCTGTCCATCCAGCCCTGAGTCAGGATCTCTGCTTGGAGGACAATAGAAGGTCAGGATAGTGGAAATCTCTAGAAACAGCATAGCCCAGGCAGCAGCCGGGGGCTCCCTTTCTTCCCTCTCCAGCCCACCACAACCTGTGACATTCTGGTCCCTCCCCGAGGTCCCAGCAGTGTCTACTGCAGACAGTCTGCCCAGGTCTCTGAGGCTCCCTGTACCTACCTGCCCCCCAAACTCTGCCCCGGTGTTCTGGCACTTTACCTGGCTTCTTAAAGTGTGGCGCAGGGCCCGCATCCTCATCCTCAGCTGGACGCATCAGAAATGCAGGTTCTCAAGCCCCGCCCATCCCAGAGAGCAGAATCTGTATTTTATTAAGACTGCCAGGCGCCTGGAGGCCCCGCAGCTCCTGTGTGAGTCACTTTAATGAGCTTTGCTTCCTTCGAGCTCCCCTGGGTGTTGGCTGCCTGTGACCAACACTCAGAGTGAGGCCGGGACGAACCCATGGAAACGACTGAGGCTGCTTGTTGGTGTCTCCCCCGTCCTCTCCTCTGTCTGGCCAGGTGGGGATCTCGCATCCAGTACTGCAAAACCCAGCCCTGCCATGGGGGGAAGCACCTGTCCCCTTGGTGAACCCGAGTGCCCAGGACTCGAGTGAACAGGTCATCTCTGTGGGATGGCACTTTGCCTCTGCTTCTCAATGAGTGTTAACAGCTGTCTTCAAGGGAGAGGATTTGGTGTCCCCCAAAAGTCCTCCCACTCTGGGCCCTGCCACCCAGGTCTCACGCACCCTCCTCTTCCAAGGGCAGGTGTGTTCACCTTTTCATGGAAAGGACATCTGGGTTCTGACTTTGCAAAGCCTGGCCTAGTGTGATGTTACCCAAAAATCCAGGAGGAAAGAGAGAGGGAGTGGCAGAAGGTTTTATGTTAAAAAGCGGCTTGGCCTTCGGAGGAAGATACCCTTGCACACTCACACTGGGAGATGGTATGGATGAGCCACAGATGCTAAGGGAGGTAAGCCAGTCACAGAGGGAAAACACTGTAAGAATCTGATTTTACGAGGCCTCTAACATAGCCAGACTCATGGTAGCAGGAAATAGAATATAAGGAAGGGAAGGGGGAAAACACTTTCAGAATGTATGAAGTTTCAATTATGAAAAATGAAAATGTTCTTTAAAAACTCCTATGTTGGAACCAAATCCCTGGCGTGGCAGTGGTAGGCAGTGGGGCCTTTGGGAGGTGATTAGATCTTACCCTTATGAACAGGATCAGTGCCTGTATGAAAAAGCTTGTGGGAGCCCATTCCGCCATAGGAGAACACAGAAAGCGTTTCATTTTATTTTTTTCAGTAATGGAGATGGGTCTTCATACTGAACTATATCCCTAGTTTTTTTTATTTTTTATTTTGAGACAGGATCTCCCTAAGTCTCTAAGTTACCATGACTGGCCTCAAACTTGTGATCATTTTGCCTCAGCCTCCCAGAATACTGGGGTCACAGGTGTGCACCACCCCATCCAGTGCCATCATCAAGGAATAGGCCCTCACTGGCCGCAGAATCTGCAGTCCCTTGACCTTGGACTTCCCAGCTTCCAAAATGATGAGCAATACATTTTTATTGTTTACAAATTATGCAGTTAAAGATACTTGTTATTATAGCAGCCCAAAGGAACTAAGAAGGTAAAAACAAAAACCAAGCCAATGGTAATGGTATTATAGCAGTGTTATTTCTCTAGTAGTCACAAATGTGCCATAATTATTGAGTGATATTCACAGCAGGAGATGCAGGGTGAAGAGCCACCAAAAAAATGAATATTTCCATTTTTCATAACTGAAACTTCATACACTCTGAAAGCATTTTCCCTCTTCCTCCCTTATATTCTAGTTCCTGGTGCTATGAGTCTGGCCATGTTAGCTACCTCATACAAGTCCCTCTGTGACTTGGCACTACTGGTGGGTTGGGCTAGGTCATTCTTGGTTGTGGATGTTGTCTTTTGTGTCACAGGATGTTTAGTGGCACCCCTGTTCCCCACCCACAAGGTGCTGGTAAAACAAGTCATGACAACCAAGAATATCTCTAGACATTGCCAAGCTGACATTGCCCCCAGTGGAGAATCAGGAACTCACTGCAATAGCTTTGCACTGTTGGATAAATCTAAAATTATTTCAAAGAAAAAACCACTAATATGAAAAAAATCAACTACAAAATAATAATATCCTACAAGTCCACAGGAAATCATTCAAATTATCAACAATTTATTGACACACAAGTTCTGGATATTGCTACGCCTGCATCGTCACTCATCCTACGTAGCCTGTCGGGACAGGATGCTCCTGTTCCTGCCTGCCAGGCCCCCTCCACTCCTTGCCGCTGTCCTCTGCCAGTTTGCTCTGGACCCTAAGACGTAAAGCAGATTTTAGAAGTGAGGGGCACCTCAATGAGTAAAGGCCGTCTGGCGGCACTGCCAGTCTAAAGCGCTCTTTGTAACCATTTATAATATTGTGCATTTGTCTCTTTCATAATCTGAAATGACCTTACCTGACAAATGCTGCCTCCGTTTCGTTCTCTCAATGAATGTTGCACTAACACAACTGCGGAGATCTGTAAGCAGAGCTGGGCGAAGCACCGCCATCCCTGCCGGGGCCTGCTGGAAAAGAAACCTGGTGACAGAGGTCAGGCTGTGAGCCATGCACTGGACATGTAAGGTGTCCAGTAAAATAAAATGGAAACAGGCCAACCTTTGAATGAAGGGGTCCAAGAGTTGTGGGTTTTTTTTTTTTTGAGTTAAAAAAAAAAACAGATGCTGAAACTGTGCACACGATATGATCCTATTTGTGCTTTTAAAAACCAGGAAACATCACATAAGTAATATGCGTGTGGATGACCACGGTTTTCTGAGGAACAAGACCAGGATCGGGAGCTGCAGAAGGTCAACGAAGGCAGGATGGGGGAGTTCTCTGCTCTTAATTCCCTGCTGTATTTTTCTACTTACATGGATATTACTTTATCTTTTTAAAAAAATAAAAAGTGAAAACTTCCAAAGACATCGTAGTCAATGTGGCAAACTCCATCAGTGGGCTTTTTAGACAGTCAATGGTTTCAGTTATCTTTAACTAAATTTATCAAGTAAGATATGTGGCATGATCAAAAATACGGTAAATGTTTAAAAATGTTTTAAACTTAGTACATTAAAAGGCACATCACTCCTAATTTCCCTCAGAATAAACCCCTTTCCTTAAACATACTTATGCCATCATTCTTGCGACTTTCTGAAGCAGGTCTGGAAGTGGGCGAGTATCTTTAGTTGTGCTATTGTGGCTGCCTCAATGTCTCGTATAAATTCAAAACTTTTCTCTTTCATGGTTATTTTGACTTCGAGAAAGAGCCAGAAGCTGCATGGTGCCAGATGCAGTGAGTGATGTGAGTGAAGATGCACTATAATGTCTCTAGGCACCTGCCTTTCCTCTGGCTGGCATGTGGCAGTGGCATTCACTGTAATTTTTATCACATCTTATAAAGACACTCATGAAAGAGGACTTCCAGAACTGCTTCAGATAGTGGCAAGAAAAATAGGATAACCGTGTTCCAAATAAGGGGCAGGGTTTTGAGGGTAATTAATGGCAGTGTGTCTTTTACTGTAATACATTTTTAAATTGAAACATTCACCATATATTTTGATCATCTTGCAGAGATATAAATGAGTTTCTTCCCAGTACACAGTGACCTCTTCTAGTTACTAGTCCATTGGATACAGACAGAACAGAAAAATAAATTCCAGACAGGTGAAATAAAGAAGTAGAATCAAAACAGCAGTCCCATCCCCTGGAGAAGCCACAGCATCCCTCTGGCCCCATCTCACTGTGGAGAGGATTCATCATCAGTCATCGTCTTGAAATGATCGGGTTTGTCAATTAAAATTGGGTCCATTTTGCATAAAATGGATGAGATGTGGCCATAATAACAATGGGAAGGATCTCTGTGTCAGAGGACATGAGCCAGAGAAGGGAACCTGTACAGTGCACGGGGCTGCTGGTTGGAAGAATCTGGGTAGGGGCTCCACTCCCAGAAGCATCCCCTCTTTCTGCCTTTATGAGATGCATCTTCTTAAAGCTAGTAGGGCAGAGACAGCATCTGTCTCCTTGAGAGTGAAGAGGCACTTGAGGGACAGCCCACCCATGGGAGCTGCTACTCCCTCCCCATGCCCCTAATAGGAGCCCTCCAGGTCAGAAGGGCAAACCTCACTACTGACTGTGAAAGTTAGGAAGAAGGACGCTATGCACTGGCTGCATGAGGCAGGTCATTTACAACAGGTCTGTGCCTAGGAGGACACAGGCAGGGGCCAGAGCTAAAGTCACCCAGCAAAACCTGGGAGCAGGGAGCTGTGTTCATGCTGATAAAGACCATCACACATTAGCCGAGCGTGGTGGCGCACGCCTTTAATCCCAGCACTCGGGAGGCTGAGGTAGGCGGAGCGTTGTGGGTTCGAGGCCGGCTTGGGCTACAACGCAAGCGCAAGGCCGGCCTGAGCTACATAGTGCGACCCTGCCTCAAAAAACCAGGGCCGGGAGTCTGGCTCAGTGCCTTAAGCGCCTGCCCTGGCAGGCGCGAGGT